>SKCR01040740.1:0-106068 GCA_019454045.1 Zanthoxylum bungeanum
TTGTTACAAAAAATCAATTTATATTTATGCCATAATATTTATTAAATTAATAATAAACTTATGACACAAATCATGCAATGGCTTAGAATGTCAAACACTCAAACTCCATGCAAAACCATTGAGTGTATTGTACACTATCACCATGCAATGTATTAACAATTAAATAATGCATAAAATGACATGTGTCATGTGGGCCCCACACGTTTCCAAATGAAAGTGGGCCCACGCACACTCACGCGTTCGGGTTCGATATTTCCGAAATACCGAACTTACGTCGCGACGTTAATTAAATCGAATTTAAATAAATAATTGCGCCTAGCGAAATTATTATTTACGTCGCTAACGAATTAATTCTAAATTAACTCGTTTGCCCGAATTAAAATCTAATTTTAATTTCGCGTCGAAATCGAATTTCGATTATTATATCGAATATAATAATTTTACGATTAATTCCAAATTAATCGTTCTCTCTCTTTGTATATTACTTTATCCAAGATAAAGTGTCTCCGTAATTAATCCTAGATTAATTGAGTTTGAATCATACGTCATTGGTGAATCTTCGGGAAGCGACCCAAGAGATCTCCGGATATGTTGGCAGTAAATACGGTCGTCGGATTATCCGAACACGTACGTACCTCGTACTACGTTTTTACCGATTCACAAGACAAGGTTGGCTTCTAGCAAAGCGCCATGCCTACCCAATTCTCCAGAAATATTCTTATAGGAATATAAGATCTATATCAAGCGTAGTATACCGTAGTATTGCGTATATCGAACCAGTATCGGATGATCACATGTTAGTCCTGGGGCTGGAAATGTGTCTGCCCCGTACGAAACATATATCGGACATCAAGCAACTAGTCTCTTTAAATCGGACAATCCTGACCTGGTCATATTGTCCCGACGGTTGCAACCTTTTATAGAGTACTAGTTCTGTGTCCTGCGTGATCATCACCTCCATATGTCTGAAGTGATACTTCCATCTCGACATCACATCCAGTACACTACGATTCTCGATAAACCAGAAGAGGTGTACACAGAACCGGTTAAGGTCCCCAACCACCAAAACCAAAGTTTACCGATTGTCGCAAGTACTAGCGATGTAAGTCTCAGGTTAAGACCATATACACCTACCCTGATGCGGCCTCCCATAGACACGCAGACATACTACCAATGGGATTCCGCGGGGTTTATCCAGAGCGAAGCTGTTTTCCATACCATCGGTAAAACACAACCTCCTATCGCACTTGCATAAGTATCCAATACTTAAATATATGAGAACTATGCCGTTGTGCCCTCACAACGTGTACAAGCGCAATACTAGTCTATTCCGCATTATCGATGTCCGATCTCGATAATACTCCGACTAGGGATATTTAATGATTAAACCTTTATGGATTGATACTGTCTCATATCATCTCAATCCGGTATTAATCATATGGACTTTCGCCATTTATATATCAAAGTAAATAATATTACAAAACGGCAAAAGGCAATTTCATTATCACATAGTTAATTTTGTACAATAATACAATATCATTTACAAACAGTGACGCTATGGGACATAATGTCTAACATAAATAAGTAATATTATGGAAAAATGAAGGTTCGTATTCATGAATCGGACATAAATACGATTTGGATTGGCGCTCCGAGCACCAACCCTAAGAATTTCTCCCACTTGCTCTAGTGTCAATCCACGGTATCATAGACACATCTCAATGTGTATCACATACTCATGGCCCTCAAGAGTTCACCTAACACTCAAAAGGTATGCAATAACAAGTAGGTCTGTTATAACATATTGAGTTTGTCCAACAAACCCAATCGTTTCCCTTAGCCAGCATCATTCATATTTTGTAGAACCTAAGTTATACATCAATATGACTCAGATGCGACATGAAATTTTTGCTACAGCTACTGAGTTGTCTATGTATTTAGGGATCAAATCCAAAATACTAGACAGACAACCGCATGACCAACACTAATATCAAAACTTCTAATCTATAAGGTCACTATACAAATTCATAAGTCAATACTTCATAAGTTACAAATAATTCCACTAACATAGTAGAATCATATGTGACTCTCCCACTGTATCTTTTCTGACTCTATATGACGTAGACCATCTAACGTCATAATTAGACTCAAAACTAATCTGACCTTATGGTTGCAGACTATATTCTCCATGAATAAGAAACTCGTTCTTAATATCTCAAAGAAAATAAAGAACATGTTTCAAGACCCATCATATGGTATACATGGTATCAAAAATAGCTCGTAAGAATTACGATTAAATATCTTTAATCGCACCTAATATAGTATTCACTATGCCATCATCCTATGATGCATAATATTACTAGACATTCTAATCAATTCTCTTTCGACAAATGAATCATCCATTACGAAAGATGAATATTATATACAAGAGACACACTAATTGTCAAACAATTACACTAACTGTCACACAGATAGTCTTGTTGTGTCATTTATTAGATCATATCTAATGCACGACTAATGTGAGTATCTCACAAGTCTTTTAGTTTTTTTATCATATATAAAACTTTATATCGAATATAACAAAGACTACTTCCACTGCAATCACAGAGAAAATAAGACTTAGGTAAACCTTTTACCTCACAAACATCTCATTATTACATTGATAATGATAATGTCGTTAGGATATATATAACACCTGAAAGAAATATGTATGCTTCCACTAACCCTACTATCACATATATATTCTTTATGTTTTGATAAAATCAGAAATCTGACTAATATCAAAATTAGAGAACACAGATTTCCGGAAAGCTCATCTGAGTCTACAATAGGCTCTATAAACTAGTATACCAAATTGCGATCTTAGCTGAATACAAACTCCAGGGCCATTCCAGATTGAACTCTTCAAACAAAGCAATCACAATGGATCTCTTCTTCAAAGAAAGTATTCAGGAACACCACTTTGCATTCCTAAATAAAATACATAGTTTAATATTAAAATTAACTAATATATCTTTAACTTTTCAATCAGTGTGACTAGAGACAAGTTTCCTCATAATCTACAATAGATTGTTGAGTATAACATTTCTCACTATCATACTATAAAGGTCAAACCTTTAACAAGCTCACTGTGCTTTTGATGCGCAAACCATTTACACACTTTATGAAAGATTCATAATGTAAGCTTAATCAAGTTTAAACTTGATTGTAGTAAGCTATGAACAATCTTAGATCTATTGTTAAATGCTAACTTCCGAAATCTATATCAAATATCGCTCCCACTATAAGTCATAAGATAATTTTCTTCAATAAGAAAACAACAGAACCATTAAGTATCAAATTCTTTGCAAATGATTTTGACATCCTATTGGACTTATATGAAGATGTCTAAAAGTCTTTTCATCTTATTAATTATGTAGTTCCATTTATAGCTTATCACTCTCACATTTGACTTGAATAAGTCAAGTCTTTTCTACAATGGTAAACATCTGATGTTACTTACTAAGTAATAAAATAACTTTATTACTTGGGATCATAGAAAATATATTCTATTAAATAGAATATAATATTCTATTAAATAGAATAAATGATAAACTTTTACTTGTACCTCTGAGGCGCAAGTACTTTTCAATTATATAACCATTATACAAAAGAAAGATTCTAATCTCAAACTTTTCAAGATTCGAATTTTCTACCTGTACATATCATATATGTAACTGTAGAAACTAATGGAACCTTAATTAAAAGGATGAATTAGTTTTACTAGAGCATATCCCCAAGAGTATTGAAAACAATTCGGTAACTCTTAATATCAAATGAATCAAATCATATAAGATTCGATTTCTCCCACTGACCAATTCCATCACGATGGAATCGTAGAAGAATAATATTGAGTAAAAATCACATTAATTGAATAATCTTAGAACTAATTGCCATCAATTCAAAGATTCATGATGAATTTTAAAGATACAGTTTTCAAAACTTCATATCGAATAACTTTGAACTAGTCAAAATATTCTATTTGCGTTTCATAAAAAATATATTGAAAGTTCTCGAACCACTCAAGACGTTCAATATATATTCTTTTAGAAACACGTAACTAAATCATGACAACTCATTAACTAATTTACGAAGTAAAGAAAACTATCCAAGGCAATTTATAATTCATTAAACTACATACATCTAAAGTATTAGTTTAATAAATATGTGGTCCAATGACGATCATTGGTTAAATGAGATTTAATCACATTCCCAGAATACAATATTCATTAAATAGATAAGAATATGTGGTGTGATCTCGTATCAAACCATCCATTACCATACAGAATAAGCATCTAATGCTTATCTGATAAAATCTCATAAAGCATTGTTTTAAGTTATTTACTTAACCAAATATTTTTCTTAATGTTTTTATCTCCATCAATGACACTACTAGTCATATTAAAATATGTAACAACTATTTGCAAAGAACAAGTAACCATCCAATAGTCGCAAGTTCTGATATCAAATATCAAAACAATCATTAAACACTATTTTAAATAACTAGACGGGAGATCTAATATCCAATACCTATAGTTGTCGTGTTGTGAAAATTGCTATTTTCTACACAAAACTATACGTATCTCATTTCTTTAGCTTTATTATTTGCTTTCAACCATTCACAACAATTACAAATAATTGATCAGTAAATTAGGTCAGACATATGATCTCTAAAGAGCACTAAAGTCAAGAAATGTCATTATTAGATAAATAAATATCTAATGGGGTTTTCTTAATGCCAGTCAAGAATCTCAAGTCACGTCAATTCTTACTGCACAAGAAACTTATTCTTTTTAGAGAATTATATCCTAAAATGGATATCTATTTAAATTGCATAGTGTGACTTAGTAAATAAGTCACTAACCATCTTGATTTTTCAAGAAAATCAGAACAACAGTTCCCGATGGTTTTCACTAATCTAACAATATCCAAGCCTACTCTTAATCTAGAACATATTCTAGAAATCTGTAACCATAAGGAAAGTTAGAAAACATATATATATAAAATATGCATGCAGTGGATTAAAAGTGTAGTTCTATCAATACTATAGAATAAGGAAAATATAAGAGATAAATTTCATAATATTACACACTGCCTTAGTTATGGATTTTTAACCCAGCAGTGCCTCCCACTATTTTATATAATACTGTAATCCCCAACGGAAAATGGGAATCCAATAAATAAACTGAATTCCATAGTGAGAATTGGACCCATGAATATATTTTGACTCACAGCTTTGTCACGTTCTCGCCAAGGTATATTCACAAGTAGACAAATTGATAAGTGTGGTTTATACCCACTTATTCCGGTATTCTTAGCTTATTATTTATTATGTTTCGAGTAATTTAATATCATTTATAGTTTATTTTATGTTTTTAATTATAGGATCATTAATATATGGATCTTGGGACATTTACACGTGTTTTGGGACCATATGGATGCATAGGACACGCACGGGAGCATTGGAAGGAATCGATGAGAAATTATCACTGGCGCCATGGCACCAAAAACCAGGCGCCACGACGCCTTTGAGCAGATCAGGCGCAGATGAACTGGCGCCACAACGCCATGAACAAAAGCCATGGCGCCAGCAAGCAAACAAGGTCCCAGCCAAAAAGCCGAGAATCATGCGCCAAAACACCAATTGACATGCGCCACAATGCCCTCTTCAAGTCATAGCACTCCATACAATTTCCCGAGATGAGAGCGTCGTGGCGCCAATAAACCAGGGCCACGGCGCTGCAGGTTGAAAGACCTCACCCGTGTTCCAGTACATAAAATTAGGGTTTTGTTTTAAGATACCCAATGACTCCAGGGTTTTATTATAAATACAACAGTTTATCCAAGACTAAAAGGAGGGAGGCTAATACATAGCACAAAACGCCAAAATACATATTTTTAGAGATCCAAGGAGGAGGATTGAAGAGAGACAAGAGGAGACAAAGGCGGTGACGTCCGAAGACGAAGAGATTCAATTCAGGTTTTATCTTCTTATTTATTTCTTAGAACTCGAATGATTTCCATTAGATTCATGACTTATTTATCATTGTTTTTATCTTTTGTCATGAACAAAACTCCTTAATTCTGGAGAATGATGTAATCGATGCTTGAACCTTTGTTTTAATTGTTAATTTTGTTATGAAGTTTTATTGATTTATTTATATTCTTTTGATATGATGATATATGTTTGAAATCTATCACTCGAGAGATGGGATTTTGAATAGACCTAGAGAATATAACCTAGGATTTTATAGAGTTCGAGAGAATCTCTAGTCATTTAAAGTTGTTAATATAGAATCACAAAGCGTAACGAGTTATTAACTATTGGATTTTTATAGAGATATCGAAGTCTATAGTTGATGATATTTTCACTCAGCACTCGAGAAAGGGAGTGGATATTTTCGGAGTCTTGACTTATAAACAATATAACTGAACAAAGATTAATTGGCATAACAAATACATAGGGGATAGATAGGTGAAATCAGACTCTAGAATCTTTATCGTATTAGTTCCTCCTATGTAATTATTTTTATATTTATTTATTAAAATCTTTATTATTTATTTTCTAAATAAAGTTAGGATTATCAATTGTAGTACTTAGTGCGAATTAACGCAATCCCTGTGGGTTCAACACTCTTTCACTGATTTATACTAAAACTTGACACCGTACACTTGCGGTACGATATAAAATATCACAACAAGTTTTTGGTGCCGTTGTCGGGGATTGTTTGTTTAATTCACATTAATACTATTACCAAGTAATCTTAGCTTTAATTTAGATTTTACTTATTTTTTTAGTTTATTTTTGTTTTGTATTTATTTAATTTAATTTATTTTACTTATTGATTTTTGGTTTTTGGTGCTTCAGTGAATGCGAAAATCCACAAGTCTCGACTTGATCCTGTTGGATCCTGAAATAGAAAGAACTGCGAGGAGACTAAGAAAAGAAAGAAAAATTGAAAAAGAAGCAATGGCAGCTGAAAACAGAGAAATCAACCCACGTCAGGTGGCAATCAGAGATCACTTCAAACCTGTCATTAATGATACCTATTCTGGGATCGCCCATCAACCAATCAACGCCAAAAATTTTGAGTTAAAACCTGTATTGATCAACATGGTACAAAGGAATCAGTTTGGGGTTTCAGTTGCAGAAGATCCCAACTTGCACTTAAGGACGTTCTTGGAGATCGCAGATACTATAAAGATGAATGGCGTGAGTAAAGAGGCTATCAGGCTACACTTATTCTCATTCTCCTTACGGGATAAAGCGTGGGACTGGCTTCATTCGATACAAGCGGGGAGTATCATGACATGGCATGATATTGCCACAAAATTTCTTGAGAGGTTCTTTCCACCAGCTAAATCAGCTCAACTGAGGGCATAAATTAGTATATTTAAACAGCTGGAGACTGAGACTCTATATGAAGCATGGAGCACTTTAAGGATCTACTACGAAGATGCCCACAACATGATTATGCAGATTGGGTCCAGATTCAGTTGTTCTATAATGGACTGAATAGTTCGAATAGAACTGTGGTTGATGCAGCAGCTGGGGGAACTCTATTTAATAAATCAGCTGAGGACGCCTACAATCTGTTAGAAGAAATGGCCATTAACCATTTTCAATGGCCAAGTGAACGCGCTACAGTGACCAAAGTGGCTGGAATATATAAAGTTGACCCTCTTATGGCACTTACAGCTCAAATTTCCACCTTATATACTCAAGTAGCAGGCCTAACAAATCCACGAGTACCATCAATTGAATCAGCAACGGTTATAAATATGCAGTTATTGGAAGGAAACTCGAACTTTGAACAAGTCCAATATGTGAACAATCGGAACTTCAACAGCTATAGAGGAAATTATGTGCCTAAACGTTATCACCCAAACCTGTCATTTGCTAATATAGAGAATGCCTTGCAACCTTCATCTGGTTTCGACTACCAAAGAGCTGAGCAAAAATCATCCTTGGAAGACTTCATGAGTATGTTTGTTGCTAATACTTCAACAAGTTTTGAGAAGAATGAGTCAAGGCTAGACAATATTGAGACACACATGGAAAATATCGGGGCAACAATGAAGTCCTTATAAACACAGATTGGGTAGATTACTTCCACCATAACCAAACAGTAGTAAATGGTATTTGGATAAAATGCCACAGCTGCCAAGCTATCTTGTTCAAGTCAAAGCAGCCAGTGGATACAAAAGAAGAAGCTACCATGACCACCATTTGGGTGGTTGCGTCTGGCTGAAGACGTTAAACTTAGCGCTAGCGGGGAGGCAACCCTTGCATTTATTTGTTTTTATTTTATTTTTAATTTTGATTTTTATTGTGTGCTATTGTTTATTTATTCGTTTTGCATGCTATTTATGCAGGTAGCACGAGACACACAACGCCCGCGAAATCCAATTCTAACCAGCAAGAGTCTGATCAACTCCATGCATGGTAGTGTTGTTCCTCACTATTGTTCTTTATTTTTTATCTTACATTGAGGACAATGTAAGTTTTAAGTTTGGGGGTGTGTGCATGTTGTTTACTTGTAATTTTTTTGTTTATGAATTTTTTTGTTTTTAGGTTTATGAAAAAAAATTGTTTGTTTTTAGTCCTAGATAGTAAAGCATAAATCCTATGATGAATTTTGTTTGTTTATGAGTGAAATTTTAGAAACGATAAGTGCCAAATTTACTTTTATCTGATGCCTTCAGTAGTTGATCTATGTTTTGACTCGTAAGCACTTAATTATAGGTTCTTAGCAGTCAAAACACGAGTAGTTGATAAGGTGACTAGTTGAAGAAATTGCATGTCAATGAATGACCGTTTGCTTAGATATATATCTTGATTTGCTAGTGTTATGATGTATGGTATGGATAGAAATAAAAGAAAAAAGTCTCTAAAGAAAGAAAATAAACCACCTATAACCGATAAGTGTGAAGCTACCCATGGGCGAGTATTAGGACCACCATGAGGAGAAATGCTACCTTAAATGGTAGGTGAGTTGAAAAAAGAAAAGAAAAAGTTCAAAAAAAAAAGAGTGCAAAAAGAGACAAGAAAAACAAAAGAAAAATCATACCATACTGAGCATAAAATAAAGCAATTACAGAGCATACTTGAGATATCTAAGTTGGTTTGACCCATCGATCCTAATTTTTAAACGAAATCATTAAGTTGGCTTACTTAAGAATTAGGCTGTGAATGAACCTTTACACACACACACAGTGAGTCTAGCCTCGATGAATTATTCAGGAACTTGGATCTGAGCTGAATTACGTACTTTGAAGGTTCTCTGATTTCATTTATAAGCATTCTTTGAGGACAATATTATGCATAACTATCGGGACTATTTCTTTTGTTATTTTTATATTTTTGCATGATTGTGTGTAATGGACGTTTGTGGGTATCGTCACTAAAAGCCCTCACGAGACTATAACTCGTCCACTAGGGCCGCCTAGGGGTTTAAAGGCTTGTTGCATACGCTAAATGTAATCGTGATCCCTACGAAAATGGCTTAGCTAATTTAGTAATTTTCATTTGTTAATTTGAATTTAGTTTTTTATTTTATCTTTTGCTCGGGACTAGCAAAACCTTAACTTTGGGGGTGTTTGATAACTGTGGTTTATACCCACTAATTCCGCTATTCTTAGCTTATTATTTTATTATGTTTCGAGTAATTTAATATCATTTATAGTTTATTTTATGTTTTATTTATAGGAGCATTAATATATGGATCTTGGGACATTTGCACGTGTTTTGGGACCATATGGATGCATCAGACACGCACAGGAGCATTGGAAAGAACCAGTGAGAAATTATCAATGGCGCCATGGCACCAAAAACCAGGCGCCACAGCGCCTTTGAGAAGATCAGACGCAGATGAACTGGCACCACAGTGCCACGAACAAGTGCCATGGCTCCAGCAAGCAAACAAGGTCCCATCCAAAAAGCCGAGAATCATGCGCCACAACACCAATTGACAGGCGCCACAGCGCCCTCTTCAAGCCATAGCACTCCATACAGTTCCCGAGACGAGAGCTATGTGGCGCCAATAAACCAGGGCCACGGCGCTGCGGGTTGAAAGACCTCACGCGCGTTCCAGTACATAAAATTAGGGTTTTATTTTAAGATACCCAATGACTCCATGGTTTTATTATAAATACAACAGTTCATCCAAGACTAAAAGGAGGGAGGCTAATACACAACACAAAACACCAAAATACATATTTTTAGAGATCCAAGGAGGAGGATTAAAGAGAGACAAGATGAGATAAAGGCGGTGACGTCCAAAGAGGAAGAGATTCAATTCAGGTTTTATCTTCTTATTTCTTTCTTAGAACTCTAATGATTTCCATTAGATTCATGACTTATTTATCATTTTTTTTTATCTTTTGTCATGAACTAAACTCCTTAATTCTGGAGAATGATGTAATCGATGCTTGAACCTTTGTTTTAATTGTTAATTTTGTTATGAAGTTTTATTGATTTATTTATATTCTTTTGAGTTTAATGTTTTGTCTTTGCTGGCCACAAATATGATGATGTATGTTTGAAATCTATCACTCGAGAGAGGGGATTTTGAATAGATCTAGAGAATATAACCTAGGATTTTATAGAGTTCGAGAGAATCTGTAGTCCTTTGAAGTCGTTAATATAGAATCACAAACCGTAAAGAGTTATTAACTATTGGATTCTTATAGTGATATCGAAGTCTATAGTTGATGATATTTTTACTCGGCACTCGAGAGAGGTAGTGGATATTTGTGGAGTCTTGACTTATAAACAATATAACTGAACAAAGATTAATTGGCATGACAAATACATAGGGGATAGATAGGTGAAATCAGACTCTAGAATCTCTATCATATTAGTTCCTCCTATATAATTATTTTTATATTTATTTATTAAAATCTTTATTATTTGTTTTCTAAATAAAGTTGGGATTATCAATTGTAGTACTTAGTACGAGTTAACGCAATCCCTGTGGGTTCGACACTCTTTCACTGATTTATAATAAAACTTGATACCGTACACTTGCGGTACGATATAAAATATCACAACACAAATCATTGTCAATCACACTCACTATGACTCATGATTTTGGTCCTGACCGTTTCTCGTTGTGACAGTTTTGGCACGTTCATAGGAGGCGTATCAAGGCTTCACTTGTTAGTGACAAACTCAAGCTATCGATGTAGTCCTGACAGCTTTGACACGTTCAAGATTTCCACTTTCACTTGAATTTGTCTATTATCATTAAAGTTCTTCTGGCGCAAATGAACTACCATCAACCATAACTATATAGCTTTGGCACGATTTAGCTACAACATCAGGAAATCATTTGCATACGTACTGACATGGCGGACTAAGAAACAAGTATTCCTAGTACTAGTTACTTTAATGCCTTATTTAAGCGGGGATATTCCTAAAGAGGGTTTTACTCTACATCAAATGTAGAATTTAATCTAGATTAGTTTCTCAACAGTTTAATTCTAACTGAGAAAACATAACTTAATTTAACCATTAAATCTCCGTTATGTTTTTCGTTAGCGTAGAACCCAAAAATTAAGAACATCTAAATTACATGCATGTGTAAATATCAAAATTGGATTATATATCATATATCAAGCATGGAAAATGTAATGGATGAAGGATTATACCTGCTCTGATACCAATTTTTTTAGGATTTTCTCAAAGGTGCAGGCGAAAGCGCGTGGTTCGGGCAAAATTGTAACTTTAAAAACTTTTAAAATTACCGAATAAATTATTCAATATCCAATATGAATAATTCATTCATATTTCACCTAAAAATATTATATTTTTTTATGAAATAACAATATCAATAATTTCAAAAACATTGCAAAACTTTTTACGAAAACGTTTTTCCGTAAAATGGTATAAAATAAGTTTTTACCCGAACTGACCAACCAATATATATGGGGGCTTCCCAGGTCAACCCCAATAGTAGGGGTGAGCAAAACCGATTTTGGTTTCGGTTTCGCATGGAATCGGAACCTACCCGGAAAAAATCGGTTCCTAACTAAGTGGAATCAGAACCTAAACAATTAAATAGGGTACCCTATTAATCGGTTATAATTCGGTTCCGGTCCGGTTCTGAATTATCCTATTTATATAATATTGTGAAACTTTGATCGGAGCAGCTCGGTAAGGAATGGGCAGACGATATATGATGTTGAAAATGGAGGTTCTTTCAGGCTGCCAACCGAACCCAGCGAGTTTGTAAGTTTTATGAAAGTGGATATTGCAGGAAATAAGCATCATGTAGTTACTGGTACCGATGATTCACAACTCCATGGCATTTGTGTCCATTGAATTCTATATTTTTTATTTTGTCGAAAGCTCTTAGCAAGTAATTTTAACCCGTATAAGCGTCGATTATCAAAGCTTTCATATCAGATAAATGAATCATTTTGGATAGTTTACCAGTTCTATAGTACTTACTGCAATACATTGGTTGTAAAATTATTATTTCGTGCAAGATACTTGATACTAATATTAATTATCTCCAGAAATCATTTCTAGAAATCGGTTTTAAATCCGGTTTCAGAAATCGATTTTTTGGTCTGGAACCGGAACTGGACCTTTTAAAATCGGTTCTTCCATTTTGGAGCTGGAACCGGACCGGTCACAACCGGTTCCGGTTCCAAACCCGAAAAATCAATCTGGTTCCAACCCGTTCTAAGTAGAACCAAAACCGATGCTCATCCCTACCCAATAGTACTTGGGAAGTTCCTGGGCTACCCAAAAAGTGACCAATTCGTTGTTTGGACAGCCGTCAATCGTAAACCCAAAACTCACCCTGTAACGCCGTTGGTTTTTACCGTTTGCACTTATTTTCACTCCAAAATAATTTCCAGAATTATTTCAATGCCCAATACACATACAATACATTTAAATAACATATTTTTCATTACCAAAATTACAGAATTTCCAGATCTGATCTGGGTGCCAAAAATATCATTTTTCATGCTTTAAATCTAATTTTTTCAATATTAATCATATTAATATTTACAACAACCAAAGTCACCACAAATGAAGAACTCAAGAACAATTATAGGAGTTACAAGAGTGGTCATAACACTCTAGAATGTAAACAAGTCATCAAATGACAAAATTGAACTAATATTACACTAATATTATTCAATCTAACTTCACACATGCATCTAAATAAAAATAGGCCTAAATCGACTTTGGGGGGTATTTTGGTCATTTGGTCAATTTAATCTAATTAAATAATAATAAGCTTTAAGTTAACAAATCTAATTTATAAACTTTAAGCTTAAAAGAATCATGCCACATGTAACCAATAATAATCAAACATATTGCATAACAATTATGTAATATTGATATAATTTAATTATCTAGATATTTAATATTTAAATACCTAAATAATTAATTAATGAGATTATTATTATATATGTATTTTATTTACATTAAATAACTAATACATATATTAATGGCATGTGTCAAAGTCGCATTTGACAATTAATTAAAATGTATCAAATCAAATCTTGTATCAAATATAAATACACATTAATTATTATTTGACCAAAATCCCCTAATGCATGTACTTTCGTTTAACCGATTAAACGATTCAAATTAACTCATTTAATCCGGTGAAGTACTATGAATAATCTATATTATTCATAACGCGTTGCCCAAGTGCTCAACGAGTACACTTCATATTATGGGACTCTCTAAGTTTAGGTTTATCCATCATGGAATCCAATTTCATGTCCATAATTCACCACTCATGAATTATGACGACCACATATAATCTCGCTAAACTATGTAAGTCGAGGTCATTGCATATATATAATCCCTCTGTCACAGTCTATCAATATTATACAGAGGATACAGATATGAACGTCAAATCCCTAAGGTATAATATAGTCGACTTTCAAATTTACGATCTTTAAATAACACTCAAAACTCGCTTCTGAAGTATAACATGGTCTTGGATTTACTAGATCAAAAACACTTTCAAGATACCTATGCCCTGTACATAGGACTAACGGATTCTATCTAATACTCACAGGATATCCTGAGCATCAGTCCACACCCAACCAATAGGTGGAGGTCTGATCTAAATAGATTGGTGACGTGACTGCTATCAAAGTGTGGATGATGTCTTATATATCCATAGTGGTATCTCAAGTCGAAGGACCACTATGCTACTCGACTCGAGAAGATTCATATTAACGTTGGTGTACCGTCTATTAGGAAATCTTCGATAAGTCGTTCAATGTTGATCAAATAAACACCTACATGTCTATACGAGTCTCCCAAGACTCATGGTTCATTGGGATAAACCATCGGACCATGTCTCGATATATGACATGTACTGGTCTCAGTGGATTTTACTAACTGACCCGTGTCAGTAAATCTTGACCAGTAATTTTATTTGAGAATATACAACTTATAGTGAAGCTTCCCAATGTCAATTACAAACTACGTTGTAACTGCGCACTATATTATAAATCTTGGGGTCTTTGTCTAATATATACATATCAATAAATAAGATTTGGTTTCAATCTAATCGTAATTAGATCAAAAACATATATAAAAACAAGAGGTGCAACCATTAAATAAGTAATATTATAGAATAAAGAATTGTTCATATTCATGAATCGGACATAAATATGATCTGGATTGATGCTCTGAGCCCCAACCCTAACAAAAAGGGAGCAAAAGCTTATTGTAAACAAGAGTTAGTGAGAGGCTGATCAGACGTGTAAATGAAAGCTAGTGCAGGTCGGTCATACCCAACCATATTATAAAGCTTCCTTTTCCCTTATGCCCGTAGATGTAGGTTGGATCCATTCTACCGAACCACCTTAACCCATCTGTCAATTATGTGTTTTTTCTTATCTTTTTGCTAAGTTCGCATTTGGTCTCCAAACCAAACAAATTCACAGTTGAGGGAGGATTATTCGACGAGTGAGTTTACCGATTTTCCCCTGGAACGAAAATCAGCCTTCAATAGTTGGCACCGTCTGTAGGGAATTAGTATAAAAATTAGGAAATACATGACTGGTGCGTAATCACATGCGTATAACACAAGCGCACGTATCGTTCAAGTAGTATAAAAAGTATCGATCCCACGAGGACTTAATACCTAATCTATTAATTTTATGAGGTCAAATGATTACTAGTATCTAACAGGTTGATTGATTGATTTGAAATGGTGAAGATTTTAAATTTAAAAACAAGTAAATAAAATTGTTAGAAAGTAGGTTTAAGAAAATTCAATATTAAAAACTATCTAGGGTTGTGAATCTTTCTAATATCTTTTAAAAGATGAAGTGGTTATTTTATGTTTGTGTAATAAATCGGTTTACTAACCTGGAATACTAAATTATGTGAAAGCCTCTGTCGATGGTCAGACGCAAATACCCAGTTTAACCCAATTGAACCATATGTCTATGTCAACCAAATTACCTGGATTCATTAAGTTTAAGTTCCAATTATGGCTACCCCCCGACAGGTATATGTCTATCCTGTAAGGAAATCTATTAAAGGGTTATCTATCCTCAAGGAAGATCGTGGGCTATTAAGTCTATGGCTGAAACCTAAAATTCCTTTGTCAAGTTTATTTTATATTTACCAGATCAATCTTATTAGTGGCCAATTAACAAGACGCATTAAGCTTTAAACTTAATAAGTAAACCTTTAAATTACCAAACTATAAAATAACCCCTTATAAACTGGTGATATTAGAATTCATCACAATCCCAAATAACTAACTTAGTTACGACACATAACTAGGGCTTTAAAAGAAATAAAGTAAAAATACTGAAAAGTAATTGCGGTATAGTAAAAGCTGAAAAGTAAATTACAATAAAATAAAATGCTAAGGTAAAAGGATCAACTTTTACTATTTACTATTTAGATATCTCCCTTAATATAATATATTAACTTGTGATTATTTTACAAACCGTCCATATAGGCGGTACCCTAATTAAGTCAAATTAAGTCCAACCAGCCATAAAGGCGGAACCAAAATAAACCTGCCATATAGGCGTTAAGAAAATTTAATTACCAACCGACCAATCTGGCGGTATCCTTAATTAGTCAGGTTTAAACCAGATTAAAATGAATTACCAACCGACCAAGATAGCGGTATCCTTTTTAAGTCAAATTTTAAATAGTGAATATATTATTTTTAAGGGAGATTAATCTAAATAGCAATAGTAAATAATTACCTTTCACCCTAGCAGGGGGAAGTTATCTCCTCATGGTTGAATAATAAAAACTGTAAAAGTAAAAAAGTGAATTACTATTATTACAGAACGTAATTAAAAGTTATTACAAAACTGAAATTTAAAAGAAACTAGATAGAAAACTCCCTATTTACATCAGAGAATTCAGAGCAGAAAGTACATCTACAACTGAAACATCGAGCAGAATTTATAGGCGTCAGTAGGGTGTCCGTGTTGCGACGCGAATGATTATCGACGTGGCAGCTTATGGTTCGTCGGCTTCAGATTCTTATCTGACACGTGGCGATTCGGATAAAGAGATAAGGTGACACGTGGCAAGGTGGCTGAGAGCTGAATGATTGAGCTGACGTGGCGATGACGTGGCGACACTTGGCGAAAGTGACTGTCGGCACCATAGAATGATGACACGCGGCACGCTGTGATTAGTTGATGATGACATGGCATTTTGACTCGGTCAACCGGTGATGTGGACGATGATGTGGCGTGACACATGGCGGCACATGGCGATGTCGACTGTCGGCACCGTTGGATGATGACACTGTTGGTCTACTTAAAGCTTCCCAAGATCATTTATCAAGCATGAAACAAGTGTAAATACAATCATAGGAGGTGCGGAATAACTCACAATGATCGGTAGAGATGCTACGAAGAACAAAAACGAACTTAAACTTTCTGCCTTCTCCAAGCTCGGCAGTGGTCTGCTCAGTGTGGGGACAGCTCGGCAGTGGCTTGTCTTCCTCCTCCAAGAATCGGCCATTGATGTCCTTTGAAGCTCCAAGCTTTGTGACAAACTTCCATGCTCACGAACTCACTGCTCTATCACCTTGGTATGCCTCTTATGGTGTGCTAGCACTTTAGATCTTGCAACAAAATCATTTGCTTCTCCATTGTTGCTCGGTCAAAACCAGAAAACAGAGGAGAAGAGGCGTGAGAGAGAAGAAGAAGTTTTGGCTCCAAAACATTGTGAAACCGTGAAGCATGAGAGAGAGAGGAAAAAGAAAAAATGTATTAGGTTTTTATATTTTCCAAAAATTAATAAACCATTTACTTTTTCAATTTCAAAAAGCAAAGCATTTAATGCTTTCTTTCTTCTCACATCAACTCACATCAATCTATTAAATGTCACATCACTCAAAGTGACATGTGATTTGACGCTTGATGTGACTTGCGATTTGACGCTTGAATTGACTTGCGTGCCACACTCGAATTCGAAATGCGATTGCGCTCGCAAATAATCTCGGGCTCGGGTTCGCTAATTCCAAATTAACGAATTTTCTGTTGCGACACAATTAAACGATTATGCCTAGCGAAATCACTATTCACGTCGCTAACGAATTAATTCTAAATTAACTCGTTCGCCCGAATTAAAATCTAATTTTAATTCCGCGTCGAAATCCAATTTACTTTAATATATCAAATATATTATTTTATCGATTAATTCCAAATTAATTGTTCTCTCTCTTTAATTTATATTTTATCGCAGATAAAATATCTCCGGAATTAATCCCAGATTAATTTTCTCTCTCATTAAATTAATCCCAGATTAATTAAAGTGCGAGTCATACGTCATCGGTGAATCTTCGAGAAGCAACCCATGAGATCCCCGGATATGTTGGTAGTAAATCGGGTCGTCGGACTATCAGAACTAGTAAGTACCTCGCACTACGTTTATACCGATTTACAAGACAAGGTTGGCCTCTAGCAAGCGCCATGCCTACCCAATTCTCCGGAAATATCCTTACAGGAATAAAAGATCTGTATCAGGCGTAGTATATGTAGTATTGCGTATTTCTGTCCAGTATCGAATGATCACGTGCTAGGCCTGGGGCTGGAATTGTGTCTGCCCCGTAAGAAGCACATGTCGGATGTCTGGTAACTAGTCTCTATATCGGATAACTATGACCTAGTCATATTATCCCGATGACTGCAGTACTTAAGAGAACCAGTACCGTATCCTACGTGACCATCATCTCCATATGACTGGAGTGACACTTCTGTCTTGACATCACACCCAACACACTACGATTCTCAATATACCCAGCATTGGCGTAAACAGAACCTGTTAAAGCCCTGGACAACCGCAACCAAAGTATATTGATTGTCGCAAGTATTAACGGTGCAAGTCTCAGGTTAAGACCAAATACACCTACCCTGATTTCGGACTTCCATAGACACATAGTCATACTACCAATGGAATTCTGAGGGGGTCTAATCCAGAGCGAAGCAGTTTCCCGAACCATCGGTGAAACACAACCTCCTATTACACTTGCATGAGTATCCTATACCCAAATATATGAGAACTATGCCGTTGTGCCCTCATAACGCGCACAAGTGTAATACTAGTCTTTTACGTATTTATCGATGTCCAATCTCGATAATACTCTGACTAGGGATATTTAATGATTTATCCTTCGTGGACTGATACTGTCTCATATCATTCTCCGTCCAGGAACAAATCACATGGACCTCCTATCATTTATACATCTAGGTGATCTAATCACAAATGATAATAGTGCAATCTCCTTTGTCACATAGTTAATTTGTACAACAACACCATGATCTGTACAAATAGTGACGCTATGGGTCATAATTGTCCAACAATCTCCCACTTGGCCTATAGCCAGTCACTCGAGTGTCTTAAACCTGAACTATGTACTGTTGGCTCAAATTGCTGAGAAATGCTTTCATCTGCGGATTTGCATGACTATCGTCTGTTGTGATTTATTCGATCATCACATCGCTGTGATGTATGATCCGAACGAATCAGATGATTATCGAAGTATGTATCTGGATCGTTGATGAGACCAATAATTCTTTAGCCTGTGCTCGAGCCTAGCTCAGCTGCTAACAGAATTATATCTAATCTACTTAGATCTTGTTTATCGACCCAGAAGGCTTCTAATCTACTTAGCTCAGCTGCTACTATTATTGGTCTACTCAAAGCTTCCCAAAATCATTTATCAAGCATGAAACAAGTGTAAATACAATCATAGGAGGTGCATAATAACTCACAATGATCAGTAGAGATGCTACGAAGAACAAAAATGAACTTAAACTTTCTACCTTCTCCAAGCTCGGCAATGGGCTGCTCGGTGTGGGGACTGCTCGGTAGTGGCTTGTCTTCCTCCTCCAAGAATCGGCCATGGATGTCCTTTGAAGCTCCAAGCTTTGTGACAAACTTCCATGCTCACGAACTCACTGCCCTATCACCTTGGTATGCCTCATATGGTGTGCTAGAACTTTAGATCTTGCAACAAAATCATTTGCTTCTCCATTGTTGCTTGGTCAAAACCAGAAAACAGAGGAGAAGAGACGTGAGAGAGAAGAAGAAGTTTTGGCACCAAAACATTGTGAAACCGTGAAGCATGAGAGAGAGAGGAAAAAGAAAAAATGTATTAGTTTTTTATATTTTCCAAAAATTAATAAACCATTTAATTTTTCAATTTCAAAAAGCAAAGCATTTAATGCTTTCTTTCTTCTCACATCAACTCACATCAATCTATTAAATGTCACATCACTCAAAGTGACATGTGATTTGACGCTTGATGTGACTTACGATTTGACGCTTGAATTGACTTGCGTGCTGCACTCGAATTGAAATGCGAATGCGCTCGCAAAATTCTCGGGCTCGGTTTCGCTAATTCCAAATTAACGAATTTTCCGTTGCGACGTAATTAAACGATTACGCCTAGCGAAATCACTATTCACATCGCTAAAGAATTAATTCTAAATTAACTCGTTCGCCCGAATTAAAATCTAATTTTAATTCCGCGTCGAAATCCAATTTCGTTTAATATATCAAATATATTATTTTATCGATTATTTCCAAATTAATCGTTCTCTCTCTTTAAATTTATTGTTATCCCAGATAAAATATCTCCGCAATTAATCCCAGATTAATTTTCTCTCTCTCATTAAATTAATCCCAGATTAATTAAATTGCGCGAGTCATACGTCATTTGTGAATCTTCGGGAAGCGACCTATGAGATCCCCGGATATGTTGGCAGTAAATCGGGTCGTCGGACTATCCGAACACTTAAGTACCTCATATTACGTTTATACCGATTTACAAGACAAGGTTGGCCTCTAGCAAAGCGCCATGCCTACCCAATTCTTCGGAAATATCCTTACAGGAATAAAGGATCTGTATCAGGCATAGTATACGTAGTATTGCGTATTTATGTCCAGTATCGAATGATCACGTGCTAGGCCTGGGGCTGGAATTGTGTCTGCCCCATAAGAAGCACATGTCGGATGTCTGGTAACTAGTCTCTATATCGGATAACTATGACCTAGTCATATTATCCCGATGACTGCAGTACTTAAGAGAACCAGTATCGTATCCTACGTGACCATCATCTCCATATGACTGGAGTGACACTTCTGTCTTGACATCACACCCAACACACTACGATTCTCAATATACCCAACATTGGCGTACACAGAACATGTTAAAGCCCTGGACGACCGCAACCAAAGTATATCAATTGTCCCAAGTATTAGCGGTGCAAGTCTCAGGTTAAGACCAAATACACCTACCCTGATTTCGGACTTCCATAGACACATAGTCATACTACCAATGGAATTCCGAGGGGGTCTAATCCAGAGCGAAACTGTTTCCCGTACCATCAGTGAAACACAACCTCATATTACACTTGCGTGAGTATCCTATACCCAAATATATGAGAACTATGTTGTTGTGCCCTCACAACGCGCACAAGTGTAATACTAATTTTTTACGTATTTATCGATGTCCAATCTCGATAATACTCTGAATAGGGATATTTAATGATTTATCCTTCGTGGACTGATACTGTCTCATATCATTCTCCGTCTAGGAACAAATCACAGGGACCTCCTATCATTTATACATCTAGGCGATCTAATCACAAATGATAAGAGTGCAATCTTCTTTGTCACATAGTTAATTTGTACAACAACACCATGATCTGTACAAATAGTGACGCTATGGGTCATAATTGTCAAACAGATATGTGGCACAACGCACGTTAGCAGATCGACTGTGATGGTGACACTTGGCGTATCGCACGTTAGCAAAGTCAAACTTCTCATATTTTGACTTGTGGACCCGGCGCACGTTAGCAAGTCTTGGTGCATGTTAGGCGTCGTGATGCCAAAGGCTTGCGCATCGTGACGCGCCAAAATTACCAAAATGCCATTTTGTCCAATTTTCACTCTTTTGGCCCCAAATCACCTCCAGAGAGTCCTGAAAGTTTATTTATCTACAAAATAACACAAAACACATCAAAATATTCACAAAACTCAAGAAACTTTACAAAAGATTAGGTTAAATGAGTGGGAAATATTGATATAATTACCACTCATCACACCCCCAAACCTAACATTTTGCTAGTCCTCTAGCAAAACATAGAATAAAATAACATAAACATCTTTAAAATAAAATTTAACTAAGCCACTTTCGTAGGGATCACAGTTGCATTTAGCGTATGCAACAAGCCTTTAAACCCCTAGGTGTCCATAGTGGACGAGTTGTAGTCTCGTGAGGGTTTACAGCAATGATACCCATAAATATTTTACAAAAGTAAAAAAGTAGTGAAACTAATGCACACAAAAGCAAAAAGACAAGCGAAAAGAGAATAAAGAAGTTAGTGACTAATCAAGTGAAACTTCTACTCCAAGTTACTAGTTGTTTTCTTTCTTTCTAAATTACTGAATAAATAAATTCTCTGATTATATTTACCATTCTCCATATACACAGCCAACAAAATATTAACCAACTCATTTTTGCCCACAACAGTCACAAGTGCAGTTGATAAGAGAGTAATATTTTTGTCCTAAAGTTTTATCAGAATTCACACATTTCTGTAGTAATGAAATAATTTTTCTGATTTTTCTGATTTTTTCTTTGATTTTTGATTTTTTTTATTTATATACAATATCTTCCATCTATGTAGCGAGTGTTGGGTCGGTGGCTCCCAAACCAGTTGGCTTTAGTGCACCAGGTGTTAAGACACCCTTACGGACTTAATTACTTAGACTTCGTATATATATATATTTTTGCAACATCTTTGATCCATGTAGCGAGCTTTGGGCCAGTGACTCCCAAGCCAGTTGGTTTTAGGGCACTAGGTGTTAAAACACCCCTATGGACTTAATAACTCAGATCTCAGACTTTTTTTTTAATTCTAATGCTTTTCATAGATGCTTCCTCCAATTAAAATAGAGCACTGAATATTACAAACTTTTCAATTATAGCTCATGTCTGTATGTTACCATGCATGTTGATAATACATGCTAACTAGGCATATGAAGATCCATTTTAGTCAATTTTATGGAGAATTCACAAATTAAAATAATTCAAAAGGAAATAAACAAAAATTAACTTGTTCCGAAATAGGTTTTAGACACGTCTCAGGAGTGGAAACTCCTTACTCAGCTATCTCTTACCAATTTCACATTTTTAGTCAAAATAAAAATACAAAAACGCAAAATATTTTTGTAATTTTTGAAAAATTTTCAATTTTTTTATATTTTTCGAAAATTTTTGACTAAAAATAAAAAAATAAAAAAAAGATACAATTTAACTATTCTCCTCCCCCAAACCTAAATGAGACATTGTACCCAATGTCTTAAACAGTAGAAGAAGAGTTTAGAAAACTGTACCTGGTTAGCTGAAATTCTACATCTAAATGAAAAGTTAAATGATAAGATCCAGATTTATCCGATGCCTCTTACCACGATCATTATCGGACCAGTTTATCTTGGAAAGAATGGGGTCAATTTGAGGTTCAAAGGCTAAGATTTGGTCAATAACATCTGGGGCAGTTCTGGCAGTAAATAGGAGTTCTTTTACAGGCTTTGACACGAACCCATTTCTCCGGGCATCATCAAGAAACACACAAAGAAAATCATAAAATCCATCAACATTGTACAGTCCAAGCGATTTCTGGTGTATGTTAAAGTTTGCCCAAGATAGTACTGTAAAAATTTCCTCCAATGTACCCAAGCCACCTGGCAAAGCAATAAAAGCATCAGCACGGTTAATCATTTCTACCATTCGTTTAGACATACCTGTACAACTTTTGAACGATCCTCATAAGTCCAAGATTGCCTCCGCCATATACTAAGTGCATATTCCTTGCAGCTAAGACTCGACCCAATTCCTGTGCTGCCTCTACGTATTGTGGCTTAACACCAACACTAGTATCGCAAAACACACAGATGTTTTCAACTAGTCTTCTTGAAGTGGCTTCCATGTTTTACTCTGGATGTCTTCAAAAGTGCAATGATGAGTTGAATTTATAATACCTGAAAATGGTGAGTAACATATTAGCACTAGTACCTGCCAAATGACAATTATTAGTTAAACAATAAAATAATCGTGATAGTCAAAAAGGTCTGGATCCTGTCGGAGAAAATAAAAGAAAACAACAAAACAAATTGCAATTATTAGGAAAAGACAAAGAGATATAATATCTACAAATATTTACGGCTTAATTGACGTCTATGCGTCAGGGACAAGCTTCCCATCCAATTTTCTTATAAATTGGCAAATAGGGTCTTTTTGAGTCAGATTCCTGAGACTTAACTGTTGTCTTTCTTTTTGAAATTGTGTATGTAATTTGCGAAAGGCTATGTGAACATATCCACTGGGATGCGTCTCAAGAGTCGAAGATATATCATCTAAAGACTCCTTACTCAAGCCATCCCTAATGAATTTAATTTTGTCTTTACGATTATCAGACACCATTCCTAAATAACGACAACGAGTATTGCAATTCCAGCGTGCACATTTGTAACAAACACCCATTTGCTTAGCTCTACATTTCTTTGCATATGTGCTTCTTCCAAAACCAGGCAGATATGAAATAAAAGAGTCATAAGACTCACCTGCCAATTGGACCCGTGATTCAATTACCCAACGAATGTCATTAGGAATATCATGGATCATCAGTAGTCTCATCCGTTCCAAGCGAGCTTTGTAGACTTTCATCAGAGAGTTTTGAGGGAGAAAATGAAATTGCTTGTGAAGATTTTCGAGAATTTCTTCCATCCTGAAATGTCTTAATCTGTAAAAACTAAACACACCAAATTAAATCACACCAAATCATAATATATACAAAAATTGCATGGGTTGCCTCCCTGCGAGCGCTAAGTTTAACGTCGACAGCTGGACGTGAATTCTCGAACGTTAGGCTGGATCTAAAAGTCTGACACTTTCTTTTTGTCGCTCAAATGATTCTCCCCAGTAGTGCTTGACACGCTGACTGTTAACCTTGAATGTTTTGTTGGAGTCGGGATCATGTATCTCAACGGCTCTGTCTGGTAAAACCTTGGTGATCACAAATGGACCTGACCACCGTGATTTTGGCTTCCATGGGAAGAATTTAACCCTTGATTTGTTTAACAATACCTTCTACCCTGGTTCCAGTTGTATGCGCACTAACTTCTCATCATGTCTTTTCCTTGCCTTTTCTTTGTACAATTTTGCATCCTCAAAAGGCTGATTGTGAAATTCCTCCAATTCGTTGAGCTGGTGGAACTTTTTCTCTTCTATTGCTTGTAGTGCAAGAATTGGATTTTTCAATGCAAAAGACGCTTTATCTTCAGGCTCCACATGCAATTGACATGTTTTAAGTTTGTCAATAGAACTTTGCATTGCATTGGAGGTCTGGATGGTACTATTTATCACATCAAGTCTGAAACATTCCTCTTTCTCGTCATTCAGGAAATTCATGGCTTTAAAAACATTGAATGTTACTTCTTGGTCATGTACCCTCACAGTTAGTTCTCCTTTTTGTACATCAATAATGGTTCGACCTGTAGCCAAGAATGGTCTCCCGAGGATGATTGGCACGTCTGCGTCTTCCTCCATATCAAGGACAATAAAATCTGCTGGGAAAATGAATTTGTCAACCTTGACCAGCACATCCTCAACTACGCCTCTTGGAAATACGAGCGTTCTATCAGTAAGTTATAGAGAGACTGAAGTTGGCATTGTTTCTCCAATCTGCAATTTCCTGAAAATAGAAAAAGGCATCAAGTTAACACTCGCACCAAAATCACACAAAGCCTTACCAAGTCATGTTCTCCTATGGTGCAAGGAACAATGAAACTGCCAGGATCTTTCAATTTTGGAGGAAGTTTCCTTTGAATGATAGCGCTGCATTTTTCTGATAATGCTACTGTCTCGTAATATCCCAATCTCTACTTTCGTGAAAGAATGTCTTTCATGAATTTGGCGTAACTGGTCATTTGTTCCAACGCTTCTACAAATGGAATGTTGATATGCAGTTTTTTGAACACCTCCAGGAAACGAGCAAACTGCTTGTCCAGTTTGTTTTTCTGAAGACTCTGAGGAAAAGGTGGAGGTGGAGTGATCTGTTCTTTTTCCTTTGCTTCTTTTTCCTCCATCTGTTGATTTGTTTCTTTTGGAACTTCCTCAGCAGTTGTTTTGGCTCCAACATCTTTGTTGATTGCAGTACCGCTTTTTAATATGATGGCATGACATTGCTCCTTCCCCATGTTTCTCGGATTTGGTTCAGTGTTGCTAGGAAGGTTACCTGGCGGTCTGTAACTCTGAGCATTGGCCAATTGTCCAATTTGATTCTCCAGTGCTTTAATAGAAGCATATTGACTTTGAATTAATGCTGCTTGGGATAGAAACATAGCATCATATCTTGCTGTTTGAGAGTCGTGTTTTGCTTCTATCTTTTTCAAGTGGCTCAACACTTCTGTTATTCCTGATTCATTTGCATGCTCCTGGCCTTTGTTCTATTGTTGGAATCCGGGTGGTGGGTTGTTCATTTGCCCTGAATTGTTGCTCCATGCGAAATTGGGATGATTCCTCCACCCTGGGTTGTACATGTTGGAATATGGATTGTTCCCATGTCTGTTGAAATTGTTGACATAATTCACTGTCCCTTTATATTGGTTTGGCTCTGGTGCTCCTCCATATGGTGAACTTATGGATCCAGTATTAACTTGCATGCTGAGAGTTTCCAGATTTTTACAAATCTGATCCAGCTTGGCATTTACTGCAGTGTTGGCTCCAATTTCATAAATACCTGCAATTCTTTGGATCATGCTCCTTTCTGTTGGCTATAAAGAATTGTTGTTGGCCATTTCTTTAATTAAGTCTCAGGCCTGATCTTCTCCTTTTTCCATCAAAGCTCCTCCAGCAGCAGCATCAATTGTGGTTCTCATTATTCCAGAAAGTCCATTGTAGAAGGTTTGGACTTGTAGCCACTTTGCGATCTCATGATGAGGACATTTCCGGAGTAAATCTTTGAATCTTTCCCAAGCTTCGCAAATGGATTCTGAATCTTGTTGCACGAAGGATGTGATGTCATTCCTCAACTTTGCAGTTTTGGCTGGTGGAAAGTACTTTGCAAGGAATTTGGTGGCTAGAGTGTTCCAAGTTGTCATGAAACCTGCTAGTAGTGAATGTATCCAAGCTTTAGCTTTGTCCTTCAAGGAGTATGGAAAAACACGCAGTCTCATTCCTTCTTCAGCTGCTCGATTGTAATTGAAAGTACCGCAAACTTCCAGGAATTTGTTGATGTGGGCATTAGGATCTTCAGTTGCATTTCCCCCAAACTGTACTGACTGCTGAATCATCTGGATGCATGTTTTGATGTCACCCGTATTTTCTGGTAAGGGAGGAAGTACAATACAAGAAATGAGTCCGTCAACCACCGGAATGGTTCTGTCTCGAATGGGTATTGGTGGTGCAACCTCCAAAGGTTCAGGTTCCATGTTGATAATTGCTTCTTGGCCTTCTCGCCTTTCCCTTCTCAAATTTCTGATGGTTCTTTCAATTTCTTTGTCAAGCGGTCGGAGTTCAAAGCTTCTGCTTCGTCTCATGTAGTTTCTGAGATCCTGAAACACAAGAAAATAAAAACAATAAGTAAAAAGAAATTAGATACAAGTAACATATCGAACCCCAAAACTAATAGTGAAAGATAAATAAGTCCCTGGCAACGGCGCCAAAAACTTGACCGGTGCGTAATCACAAGCGTATAACGCAAACACACGTATCGTTCAAGTAGTATAAAAAGTATCGATCCCACGAGGACTTAATACCTAATCTATTAATTTTATGAGGTCAAATGATTACTAGTATATAACAGGTTGATTGATTGATTTGAAATGGTGAAGATTTTAAATTTAAAAACAAGTAAATAAAATTGTTCGAAAGTAGGTTTAAGAAATTCAATATTAAAAACTATCTAGGGTTGTGAATCTTTCTAATATCTTTTAAAAGATGAAGTGGTTATTTCATGTTTGTGTAATAAATCGGTTTACTAACCTGGAATACTAAATTATGCGAAAGCCTCTGTCGATGGTCAGACACAAATACCCAGTTTAACCCAATTGAACCATATGTCTATGCCAACCAAATTACCTGGATTCATTAAGTTTAAGTTCCAATTATGGCTACCCCCGCCCCACAGGTATATGTCTATCCTGTAAGGAAATCTATTAAAGGGTTATCTATCCTCAAGGACGATCGTGGGCTATTAAGTCTAAGGCTGAAACCTAAAATTCCTTTGTCAAGTTTATTTTAGATCTACCAGATCAATCTTATTAGTGGCCAATTAACAAGACGCATTAAGCTTAAAACTTAATAAATAAACCTTTAAATTACCCAAACTATAAAATAACCTCTTATAAACTGGTGATATTAGAAGTCATCACAACCCCAGATAACTAACTTAGTTACGACACATAATTAGGGCTTTAAAAGACATAAAGTAAAAATATTGAAAAGTAATTACGGTAAAGTAAAAGCTGAAAAGTAAATTACAATAAAATAAAATGCTAAGGTAAAAGGATCAACTTTTACTATTTACTATTTAGATATCTCCCTTAATATAATATATAACTTGTGATTATTTTACCAACGTCCATATAGGCGGTAACCAGATTAAGTCAAATTAAGTCTAACCAGCCATAAAGGCGGAACCAAAATAAACTTGACATATAGGCGTTAAGAAAATTTAATTGCCAACCGACCAATCTGGCGGTATCATTGATTGGTCAGGTTTAAACCAGATTAAAAAGAATTACCAACCGACCAATATAGCGGTATCCTTTTTAAGTCAAATTTTAAATAGTGAATATATTATTTTTAAGGGAGATTAATCTAATATAGTAATAGTAAAAGATTACCTTTCACCCTAGCAGGGGGAAGTTACCTCCTCATTGTTGAATAGTAAAAACTGTAAAAGTAAAAAAGTAAATTACTATTATTACAGAACGTAATTAAAAGTTATTACAAAACTGAAATTTAAAAGAAACTAGATAGAAAACTCCATATTTACATCAGAGAATTCAAAGAGGAAGGTACATCTACAACTGAAACATCGAACTGAATTTATAGGCGTCAGTAGGGTGTCCACGTCACGACACAAAGCTCGTGTTGCGACGTGAATGATTGTCGCGACGTGAATGATTGTCGACGTAGCAGCTTCTGGTTCATCGACTTCAGATTCTTATCTGACACGTGGCGATTTGGATAAACAAATAAGGTGACACGTGCAAGGTGGCTGAGAGCTGAATGATTGAGCTGACGTGGTGATGATGTGGCGACACGTGGCAAAAGTGACTGTCGGCACCATAGAATGATGACACGTGGCACGCTGTGATTGGTTGATGATGACTTGGCATTTTGACTCGGTCAACCGGCGATGTGGACGATAACGTGGCGTGACACGTGGTGGCACGTGGCGATGATGACTATCGGCACCGTAGGATGATGACACATGGCACAACGCACGTTAGTAGATCGGCTGTGATGGTGAAACGTGGCACATCGCACGTTAGCAAAGTCAAACTTCTCAGATTCTGACTTGTGGACCCGGCGCACGTTAGCAAGTCTTAGTGCATGTTAGGCATCGCGACGCGCCAAAATTACCAAAATGCCCTTTTGTTCAATTTTCACTGTTTTGGCCCCAAATCACCTCTAGAGAGTCCTGAAACTTTATTTATCTACAAAATAACACAAAACACATCAAAATATTCACAAACCTCAAGAAAATATACAAAATATTAGGTTAAATGAGTGGGAAATAGTGATATAATTATCACTCATCAATACACTAAGACGATGGCAAGAGACGAGAACCACATGTCTTCAGAGGCTTCAACAACATAATGGCTGGAGAAGATGTAAGCAACCATACAGAAGGAAAGAGAGGAAACACAAAATGAGTGTGAGTCAACCTAGGCCTTCATGAAGGCCATGATGGAAAAGTTGGAAAAGAAAAAATGGAGAAACAAGAGAAACATGCACAAGCTGGAGAAAATAAGAGATAGTAAAACGAAAGAGGCTCACCGGAGCAGAAGGATATGGTGTAAATGTGAAGAGGAATGCTCATAGAGTGAGATCTGTAGTTGTTGCTAAAGCCCTACCGGTAGGGGAGTTACGGGAGACAAATGCCAAAGTCTTCCAACAATAGTCCATGTTTCACGGAGTGCGACCTGGGATGATACCCGGACGAAACATGTAAAGTCCCTAATTATGGAAGGTATCGTGCCCGGAATAGAGGACACATGGAAGCCCCTAGGTGAGAGCACGACAATTGCGAGAACCAGATAAAAAGTTAGTTTCGGAAGGAGACGAGAAATAGTAAGAAAATATGAAAGTGAGGACATGGGGCGACCAATATATGGAAACAGCGTCCCCATTCACTAATGAGGTCATGACAATAGAGTTTCCGAAGAGGTTCACCATGCCTACCATGGATGTCAACAAATGTAACACGGACCCCAAATCTCATGTTGAGAAGTTTGTTTTGTTAATGGAAATCCAATGGATGGCTGGAGAGGCCATCTACAAGGTGTTCCCTTTGACCTTGGGTAGGTCCGCTAGCCTATGGTTTAGGAACTTGATGCCGGGGAGCATCGACAGTTTCACCCAGTTGAGGAATTCCTTTGTAAGACACTTTAAAGGAGCGCGCATACCTAATAAGACAGTGAGATCGCTGAGAATGGTGAAGTAGAGGGATGATGATCCTCTGAAAAGCTTTGTTGACATATTTCATAGCCTGATGCTGAATGTCGAGGCATATGAGTCCCCGGAGGCATTGGAAATTGTTAAAGGAGCCCTCAGAGTTGGGAAACTTTGGTCTCATCTGAGGATCCATGAAATACCAGATTACGCCACAGCCCTGGAACAGGTAAGAAAGTTTGTGTTGGTGGAGGAAGAAGAAACGAATGTCCGGGGAGGAGAAGCTCGGACGACAAGAGTAGTCAGGCCGGAAAATCGGTGTGATATGATTAGGGATCAGAGGGGGGTAACCCTGAGACAAAAGGAGTTCAGACCGATGCCTCCGAATAATCAAGTACAAGAGAGAAGGCCGCCTGCCCAGGTCAATCACATCACCGGGGGGACCGCGTACACCCATCTGAATAGTCCCCAGGCCCATATAGTTTAGGAAATTCAGGATAAATGTCTAATGACTGAGCCTGACCCGAGGAAGTTCCTAAATGATAAGATAGGCAACATGTCTTATTGTACGCACCATAATGCATGAGGACACACCACAGAATAATGTAGAGACCTACGGGAACATGTGGAAAACTTGATAAGGAATGGGTATCTGAATGAATACATAAACCAAATAGGCGTGATGGCCAAACAGAGCATGGAGCATAGGCCAATGTTCACAATAGTTGGGGGAATTACATTGGCTGAGGATTCAAACCGGGACAGGAAGAAATAATGTGAGACGAGGGGCCCGAAGGTGCTGACGACAGAGAGAGACCCGATGATCCAGAAGGTGCGATATGTTCCCATCATGTTCACCAAGGAATATGTAAGGGGTGTGAGCTATCTCTATAATGATGCATTGATAATCAAGGCCATTATTGGTTGGGCCAGGATAGATATGGTACTAGTGGATATTGGGAGTGCAATTGATATTATTTATAAGGGAGCCTTAGATGGTTTGGGCGTGAAGTATGCCAATTTGTACCAAGATGTATTTTACGGATTCAGTGGAGCAACTGTTGTACCATTTGACAATGACTATCAGAACAGTTCCTCAAACCCGAACCATGATGACAGATTTCACAGTGGGAGATTGCCTGAGTAGCTACTATGTGATCGTGGGAAGGCCCTTCATGATGAAATCTAGGGCGGCTATGTCATGCTTCTACTTGAAGCTGAAATTCCCAACACGGGAAGGGATTAGGATAGTTTTTGGAAGCCAGAAGATGGAGAGAAGTTGTTTTGCTAGTGTTTCTAAGGAAAAACTTTGTGTTGAAGAGGTGGGAATGGAGAGAAAAGATAGGGAATAAGAAGTGTTAGAGGTGGATTCGGCAGATCCCTGACCCGAAGATCCCGCAGAGACGGGGGCAGGGGAAGTGCTGGACCTAGTGGAGCTTTTCGGCGCTGGGAAGGCAATAAAGGTCGGGGCGGGATTGAAGCCTAATTTAAGGAAGCGGTTGTTGGCCTTCCTGAAAGAATATGTGGATGTCTTTGCGTAAGGACATGGAGATATGCCCGAAATCAACCCCAAGTTTGTCAGTCACCATTTGGCAGTGGATTGAGCTCACAAGCCGGTAAAGCAAAAGATGAGGATTTTCAATCAGGAGCGGTAATGGGCAATCTGGGCAGAGGTCAAAAATTTACTAAAGGCTTGGTTCATCAGAGAGGTCAAGTACCCGGAGTGGGTATCCAATGTGGTCTTGGTGAAGAAAGCCAATGGGAAGTGGAGAATATGTGTGAATTTATCTGGTTTGAAGGATTACTTTCCACTCCCTAAGGTAGATCAGCTAGTAGACTTTACGACCTGTCATGGACTGCTCAATTTCATGGATGCCTTCTCGAGGTATAACCAGGTCATGATGCACATCGAGGATGAGGAAAAAATAACCTTCATTAACGACCAAGGGTTGTACTGTTATAAGGTGATGCCATTCGAATTGAAAAATATCAGGGCCACATATAAGAGGCTGGTAAACAAGGTCTTCAAACCAATCATCGGCAAGACAATACTGGTCTATGTCGATGATGTGATTACGATGATGGAAAAGCGTGATGATCATCTGGGCTACCTCAGATGGACGTTTGAGTTATTGAGAAAGAACAATATTAGGCTGAATATGGATAAGTGTGCTTTCGGGGTATCTTCCTGAAATTTTTTGGGGTACATGGTCAGTGCCGTGGGATTGAGGCAAACCCATAGAAAATCAAGGAAGTGATGGACTTGAGGCCCCCGAGGACAGTCAAAGAGGTGCGGAGCTTAACAGGTAGGGTGGCGAAAGTAATCGGTTCATTTCTAAGGCCACTGAAAAGTGTCACGTCTTCTTCAATTTGATCAAGAAAGCTAAGAAGAAAGTCAGCTGGTCAACTGAATGCGAGGAAGCGTTCCGGAAATTGAAGGAATATTTAGCCCAACCCCCGCTATTGGCAAAGCCGATCCCATGTGAGACTTTGTTCCTATAATTAGTTGTTTCTGAGTATGCTGTGAGTTCGGTATTAGTACAGGCAGTGGGAAAAATCTAAAGGATAGTGTACTATACTAGTAAGGCCATATTGGATGCCGAAACTCGATACCCAGCTCATGAGTTGGTGGCTTTGTCCTTGGTCACTGCGGCAAGGAAGGTACGCCCCTATTTTCAAGCTCACCCCATCAGGGTTTATACTAACCAACCATTGAGAGATATAATACACAAGCCAGAGGTATCAGGTCGTCTGGTAAAATGGTCGGTCAAACTTAGCGAGTATGATATGTCATATCTTCCTAGGATATCGATCAAAGGGCAAGCCTTGGCAGATTTTGTTACGGAGTTCACAGGGTCTCAGGTTATGGCGGTGGAGGAGGCCAGATAGGAACTGTTATAGATGGGTCGGTCAGCACTCAAGGGTGTGGAGCCGAGATGATCCTCCAAAGTATCGAAGAGAAAGAGTTAAGCTATGCCATGAGGTTTGCCTTCGAAGCTACAATTAACAAGATGGAATAAGAGGCCATTATGTCAGGCTTGAGAATCTGCATGGCAGTCAGAGTCAAGGATGTGGTGGTTAAAAGCGATTCCCAATTGGCCGTCCAATAATTGGTCGTACCATTCCGTTGGGATGCTTACAGTCTAGAAGTATTGGGGTGCCAGATGTAATGGAAGTAGATACCGAGAAGAAGGCATCTTGTATGGGCCCAATAAAGAAGTACTTGTAGACGAGAAGTGTGCCCGAGGATAAGAAATAGGAAATGAAGGTAAAATATAGAAGTGCAAAATTTTGCATGTTAGAGGGGGAATTGTATTAGAGGGGGTACACGATGCCATTCTTAAGGTGTCTTGGATCAAAGGAAGCAGATTATGTGCTTAGGTAGATTCAAGAAAGAATCTGTGGATGTTGAGTTTCAATCAAGTCCCAAGGATCATAAATCATGCATAAAAACGAGTAGAATACAACCAAATGAGGTGCGGAAAAACTCACATGGATCGGTAGAGATGCAACGAAGATGGAGTGCGAACTGCTCTCCCTTGCTCTGCAGTGAGCTGCGCGTGTGAGGGGCTGCACGGTGGTGACTGGTTCGGCTTCTCCAAGGTTCGGCCATGGGAGACACCATTGAAGCTCCAAGCTTCAAGCTTTCCAAGCTCACAAACTCACTTCCATATCACCTTTGTATTCCTCCATGAGTGTGCTAGCACTTAGATCTTGCTACAAGATCAAAAGCTTCTCCATTTTGTGTGAAAAACCAGAAAAAATGAAGAAGAAAATCGGTCAAGGAGACCGTGAGAAGAGATAAACCATTTTGGCTCCATTTTGCCAAAACCGTGAATGTTGAAAAACAAGAGAGAGAAAAAGTGATGCCTTTTTGTATTACCGTTCTTTTATTTTATTACCAAGTAAGTAAATAAAGATATACAAAACTTTTATTAAAAAGTCAAAAGCAAAAAGCAAAAGCTTTCAATCAACTTTTCACCCATCACTTCTACTTTTACTTTAAGTCACATCACATCACTTTAATAAAGTGACATGTTGTCAAGTCACATCACTCAAAGTGACAATTGATTTGACACATGATGTGACTAACGATTTGACGCTTGATGTGACTTGCGTGCCGCGCTCGAATTCGAAATGCGAATGCGCTCGCAATCACTCTCGGGCTCGGGTTCGCTAATTCCAAATTAACGAATTTTCCGTCGCGTCGTAATTAAATGATTACGCCTAGCGAAATCATTATTCACGTCGGTAACGAATAATTCTAAATTAATTCGTTCGCCCGAATTAAAATCCAATTTCAATTCCGCGTCGAAATCTAATTTCGATTAATATATCGAATATATTAATTTTACCGATTAATTCCAAATTAATCGTTCTCTCTCTTTAACGATATTTTATCCGAGATAAAATATCTCCGTAATTAATCCCAGATTAATTTTCTCTCTCATCGAATTAATCCCAGATTAATTATAGTGCGAGTCATACGTCATCGGTGAATCTTCAGGAAGTGACCCATGAGATCTCCAGATATGTTGGCAGTAAATACGGTCGTCGGACTATCCGAACACGTAAGTACCTCGTACTACGTTTATACCAATTTACAAGACAAGGTTGGCTTCTAGCAAAGCGCCATGCCTACCCAATTCTCCAGAAATATTCTTACAGGAATATATAGATCTGTATCAAGCATAGTATACCGTAGTATTGTGTATATCGGCCCAGTATCGGATAGTCATGTGTTAGGGCTGGGGCTGGATAAGTGTCTGCCCCGTCCGAAGCACATGTCGGATGTCTGGTAACTAGTCTCTATAATCGGATATGTATGACCTAGTCATAATATCCCGATGGTTGCGCAACACTTAAGAGCACTAATACCGTATCCTGCGTGACATCATCTCCACTATGACTGAAGTGATACTTCCATCTTGACATCACACCCAATACACTACGACTCTCTGATAAACCCAGAAGCGGTGTACGCAGAACCGGTTAAAGCCCTGTACCACCAAGACCAAAGTCTATCGATTATCGTAAGTATTAGCGATGTAAGTCTCAGGTTAAGACTATACACACCTACCTTGATTTCGGCCTCCCTGTAGGCACTGCATTTTTACGCATAAGTCCCTATGATGAGTCTCATTTTGGAGACACTACCTTTTAAGTCACGGAGGTCACGGGAAACGGACATCGGAAGGGGAAATTCAGAATAAACAAGGTTCACTGTTTTCGTTCGTGCTGCGTTCGTGTTTACGTTCGAACGACAAACGGATTGCGGGCGTTCGTGCCGCGTTCGAGGAAGCGTTCGAACGGTGTCGGTAATTCTGTTTTGCTGCTAGCCTCACATCCAGCCAATTAGCCCCCCAAAGCCCATAAAACACATCCCAACTTAAATAAATAAATATTAATTAAAACATTAACTAAATAATATAATAACTAAATTAATTAAATAATTAAATAAAACATATACCAAACATAAAATAAACAATTACCAACTTAAACTAAAATCATGCCTAAATTAAACAAATCACACACTAAATCAAAATATAATCATGCCTAATTAAAATCAATCAACCAATTATATTCCCAATCTAATAAGATTATTCCCAAACTTAAAATATTGTATTCCTAATCCAAGCCAATCAAATATTCAACCTTCCCTATCTAGCCAAGATTTGTCCCCCCTCAATCTTTGACTTCCCTTAACAAACCAAATCAAATCCTTTGACTTCCCTTAACCAAACCAATCAAATCCTTTGACTTCCCTTAACCAAACCAAATCCAATCCCTTTCCTTGTCAAACCCAACCCTTTGCCTATAAAAAGAAGCCTTCACCAACCTTCTCTAGGCTAGAGTTTTAGTCCTTAGTTGGTCCCCTAGTCCCCTAGTCCCTAGACCCTAGCTAGCTAGCCCCTAACTCATACACAACACACATAAAAATTACAGGAGGAACACACCCAAGGAAACAATAAGCAAAAGATAAAGAGGAAAAGGCAGCGAAACCACAAGGAAATAATAGCAAAAGATAACGAACGAGAACAGTGAACCAGTGAACCAGGAGAGTTGCGGAGCACCCCCCTTCCGACGATCGTGTACCGTACATCCGAGAGATGATTTAAAAGGTTAGACCTGAGGGTACCTTTTCATTAGTTTATATTCGTTTTATTATTATTATTATTGCATTCTATTCGCATGAGAGTCGTTTATGGAAGCATGTTTGGCTTGAATGAAATGAAAGAGTGTCGTCTCTTGTGGTATATAGGATGGAAACCCAGACGTAAATTCCGTAGCCGAATCCGAATGGACGGTAGTGCGGTCTGTACATGGGACACAACTCCACGTACCACTTGAGTAAACGGCACATTCTCTGTTTTGTGTTGCTTTTATGTATTTATTTTTGTCATTTAAATTCTGCATGTTGCTTATTTATGCATGACTCAATCGAGCGCATGGGCTTAGTAAGTGCGATGTGAGATCCCCTATGGGGAGGGGTTAAAGCCCTTTACCACGATGCTTTGCCGCGCCGGTTGATGTGTGTTCGGTTGGATGCAAGACACGTTCAATCGGACATACTTAGGATAGTATGATTGTCTTTGTGTTTGTATGCATGATGTGATGTGACACGCATGGGCTTAGTATGTTGGTCTAAAGGTCCTCTCTTTGAGAGATCAAGAGCCCCCATAAGGCCACCTTTACGGCAGTACTTCGCCGTGCCCCTCTTTATTTTGATGTTTATGTATTTTTGCCCATTTCATGCATCAGGTCCGTGTCCGTTCGAACGCGTTCACGAACGCAATTCGAACGCGCATACATTTCGCCTTATCATGCATCCGGTCTCATTTCCGTTCGAACGCGTTAACAAACGCCATACGAACGTGAGCATTCTGTTTCATTTCCGTTCGAACGCGTTAACAAACGCCATACGAACGTGAACATTCTGTTCCATTTCCGTTCGAACGCGTTTACGAACGCTACTCGAACGCGAACATTCTGTCTCATTTCCGTTCGAACGCGTTTACGAACGCTACACGAACGCGCACACACTGAACTGAGTCTGTCTTATCACATTCATGCATAATTGCCTCTTGGTTGATCTTTCTTGTGTTATATAGCCAACTGTATTATTTGTATTCAAGCATGATTAGGTTGCTAGCATGTTATTTGGTTAATAGGTTCATGAGATTTGTATTCAAGCATGATTATGTTGTTCTTAGTTTTCCATAACATAGGATTGAAATATGTTCACGAGATTGCCATGTGACGTTGCATGTTGTGATGAACTTGTTGAGGTATGCATATGAATTTAGAAGCATGATATTCTTGGAAATAAATGTTATTTAAGCCTGGTTAAATTACTATATAAATCCTTTTTATTACAAGTGACATAAGTAAGGGACCATTCCGAACCCAACGGTTTGAGGTCTTCCCTTGCGAGGGGTGAGTGCGGCCTTAAATCTTTGTCCCGGTTCACACCGGGTGGTGACTCCATGTTATATGATTCTTCCCAACTAGGCCGCGAGCCTAGGAACGGCGTCGCCCAGTTCCTGTGTCCCACACTCCCATAGACACATAGTCATAATACCAATGGGATTCCGAAGGGTCTATCCAGAGCGAAGCTGTTTCCCGTACCATCGGTGAAACACAACCTCCTATCGCACTTGCATAAGTATCCAATACTTATATATATGAGAACTATGCCGTTGTGCCCTCACAACGCGCACAAGTGCAATACTAGCCTATTCCGCATTATCGATGTCCTATCTCGATAATACTCCGGCTAGGGATATTTAATGATTAATCCTTCGTGGACTGATACTGTCTCATATCATTCTCAATCCAGGAACTCATCATAGGGACCTCTCTTCATTTATATATCTATGGTGATCTAATCACAAATGATGAGAGTGCAATTTCCTTGTTACATAGTTAATTTGTACAACAACACCATGATCTGTACAAATAGTGACGCTATGGGTCATATTATCCAACAATCTCCCACTTGGCACATAGCCAGTCACTCAAGTGTCCCACACCCGAACTATGAACGGTTCGCTCAAATTGCTGAGGAAAGGTTTTCGTCAGCGGATTTGTTTAATTATCGTCTGACGCGATTTACACGATCATCACATCGCCACGATGTATGATCCAAACGAATCAGATGATATAGAAGTATATATCTGGATCGTCGATGAGACCTTTAATTCCTTAGCCTGTGCTGACGCCTAGCTCAGCTACTAAAAGAATTATATCTAATCTAATTAGATTTATTTTCGATCCAAATGGCTTCTATTGCTGCCTCAGCTGCAGCAGTAATCCGCATTTGTTGTTTATTCGGCAACAGTTATCTTGCTCGGAAGATTTCCAGCTCACTGTCCCAGTGTTCAAACTTTATAGTACCGCAGTATTTACCGGTTTGGAAACTTGCAACAGTGATCCTAGTCACTTCAAGTTCTCCTACTCCATAATTTAAGACAGCATCTTTAGTTCTCTCAGATACTAACAGATGTTCTTAATCTTCAATCCAGTGACTATCACTTGGATTGACCCGATTGTGACTCCATATGCTCGAAGCGTATGAGACACCAATACAAGTACATTTTAAATGTACAATTTCCAGAGAGTGTTAACAACTCCAAATCTATCCCTGTAGATCTTTATTCCTTGAATAAAGGTTGTTACTCCCCAGAATTCTACGGAGAATTTCTTATGAAAGCCAAGCTTTCACCGATTGCTTTATGGGAATTTCATTATCAGTGCTCTCCCACTAACCTCCTTATATACACAAGAATTATTTCGTTTTGAGTCAAATCATAAACCATTATGATTATTTCAAAACGTCAGTTCCAAGAACCTTATGCTTGTTTCAATCCAAACATGGATCGAATAACCCGTAAACCTTGTTTGTCGGTTATACAAAATCGTCAGGATGTTGTAAGCATCCTCCAAAAGGTTTCCTTTTCAGGAAAGCGATTTTGATCTGCAACTGACACATTTCATAAATGAAATATGCAGTTATCAACAAGCATCTTCAAAATGGATTTACCATGGCAACAGGTAAAAGGTTGAACCGTTATTAACACAATGTTGATAACGATACCTTTCCGTCAAAAGCCCAGCTTTGTACGTTGGTATGTTGCCATCCATGTATGTCTTCCTTGAAGACTTATAAAGTACCAATAGGCACAATGTTTTATGGTACATCAACTAGTATCCAAACTTGTTGATATACATGGAATCCATTTTGGACTCATGACACTTTGTCATAATAGGGAGTCGATACCTCGTATCACTTCCTCAAAACGTAGTCGGTGGATATACCTTCATAAGATTGACATCTTTATGAGGTTAGATCAGAAACCCATACCCTAGGTCGTTTTCTGACTCTATCCGATCTACTCAGTTCTTGTGTATTCGAAGATTAATGGTACAGATTCATCATTGATGAATTATATGTGTTCCATTAAGGATCTTGTGCCTTGAACAGTATTACTCCGATTTTCATCGAGTATCACTATCCTCCCACTGACCACTGCATATCGGTATTCCTCTCAGGAAAAACCGCATGGTGAGCAACAATCACATTGTTCTCATGTGAGATTTATAAGTACTATACTTATGGTTTCCCTTAGGATAACCTATATTGGCACTTATCCAATTTGGGTCCTTAGTTTGGTATCATCCAAACGTTATGCCTGGCATATACCCAAATTATCAAGAATGAGAAACCTCGTTTCTTCCCTGTTCATATCCTATATGACATCTGTCAAACAGATTTATATGGAACCTTATTCTAAATAAGTTATTGCACTGTTAAAACTTATCCGTTGAAGGAAATGGTAGCTCAGAGCGACTCATGATTAGCCTTATCATGTCTGACATGATTCGGTTAATCCGTTCGGACACACCGTCACTTTGACGTGTTCCGGGAGGAGTCCTCATTTGAAAGAATACTATACTCTTTCAAGTATATAAGAAACTTATTGCTTAAGTATTTTCCATTACGGTCTTACCGTGACGGTATAATACTATAGCCGATCTGTTTGTCTATTTCATGTCGAAACTCTAAAAGTTTCTGATTTGTGTTCTTCAAAAGAAACACATAACCATAACGTGATGCCACATCCGTTAAGGTCACGAAATATTCATGTTCACATCTAGCCTAGCTAGATATGGGCCCACTTACTTCACCATGAATAGGGCTAACAGGTCGGTGGCCCTAATACTATTACCAAGTAAATAGTATTTTAGGTACTTTACCTAATAAACTAGATTCGTAGACTTTATTTGAATAGTCAAATCAGTCCTAGTACCCACTCTTCAAAAAAGTGGATATACGAGTCTTGTATAATTGTGTCCCAGACAACAATGCCACAAATAAGTCTCTATTGATCAAATCAATTTGAGCTATTTATTTGTCATTTTATATGTTTGAGATTTTAATTATATTCAAAATATAAATTCTGTTATTCACATCTTATGTGTTTATCTCAGTATCATCTTTATATAATGAAACACTGAGTGTTCTAGAATATAAAGGTTTTATCCGCAACGGATTAAACACTGATATAGAGATAATGTCTCTAGTCAAACTAGTTACATTATAACAGTCCCTAATTTAAGTATATACCCAAAGGGTAGTTCCTAAACTTAGGTATCTACGGTCGAAACAGCGACTTTCGTCCCGTTTCCGATTCGCAGAGAAATCTCGGCTTGAAGTCAGTATCCAGCTCATAGCGGATTCTGAACATCAATACATATATTTTATGTACCATACTAAGTATTTAAAATCCAATTTCAATACTAGTAGTGAACATAACTTTGACAATTATTTTTAAAGTCAGAGCCTTGCCCTTTATTTAATTCCTTCGTGTCTTCCATATCCAAATGGTAGTCACTTTGGTATATGTCAATTATCATTTTCAATATTTTAAGAACCTTAGGCCAAGCCTTGGGTTTTTAGAATATCGAAACGATGTGCACCTCGTGCTACATGCCCAATTGCAAACTTTGACTTTATCTCCTCTAGAATAGTCAATTAATTCTCCAAGAATTATAAATTGCAATTTTAATACTTCTTAAATCTAAAATTAGATTTATGACAAGTATATTAAATTAAGCATTAAAGTCATCATCACAAAAATCTTCCAAAGATTTTATGCTCTACTTATTTTGCTTAGTTTTGGGCTTAAGGTATAATAAGTTATTTTATCAAATAAAGTAACCTATTATTTATTCCCAATTGAAAATTAAATCATTTAAAATATTTTAATCCCAGATTATATTTTAAATATCCAACTTTTCAATTTTATCTTGATTACAATAGTCCAACTATTTAATCAACGATTAGTGGTACTATATATATTATAATGATTATAATAGTCCAACTATATAATCAAATATAATCCAAATTAATTAACCTCAATTACATTGATTACTATAATCCAATTATAAAATCAACTGTAAACTGAAATTAATTAATTCAAATATATTGATTAATATAATCCAATTATATATAATCAAGTATAATACAGTCCAACTGTTTATTAAAACAACAATTTAAATATTAGTCCAACTAACATTTAATATTACGACGAAATAATTTGAATGAGCGCGTATGGCGAGTAATTGAACGAGTATTGCAAATTCAATTCTTGCCTCCCACTATTTTTCGGCGAGCCTCTAACCCTCTGTCGAGTACTCGGGAAACCGTGTTTCCTAGTGGGCTATGATCCCGTTAAATATCACACAATCTTGACTTTGGCCAACAAATTGTATGATAATTAACTAGGTAGATCTCTAAGATCAATTGGATCCAATCCAATTCCTAGATCCAGTAGGTGGACATCCAAGTCCTAAACATATATCATATATATGCCTATATATCGAATATATACCCTAACCTTTTTCCTCTGAATCAAATAGGCCTTGGCTTTGGCACAACAAACCTAGTGATCCCAGTCAAGCGCGGACCCATTGACCATGGAAGCTTCGTAATCAATGTCGATGGACAAGAAGTGGTCTTGACTTTGGCCAACAAACCACAACTTGGACATGACACCAATATGGAACAAAGCTCGTGATTCAAACACATCTTCGACGGACAAGGGCTTGACTTTGGCCAACAACCCATGCCAATCTAGGATCTTGAGCAAGAATCACTCAATGGAAGGAAAAGACGCATGATATTTGATGAGGGCTTTTCGTGTGCAAATTGGCAACCAATTTATTATATTTGTTAAGGTCTCATCATCATACACCCTTAAACATGCATTCTAAACACATAATAAAGCGCATATGATAAAATAATAATGATATGCGGATGGATATTTTACACATTGATCCTAGATCAAATCTCTCACTTCTCTCTCCCGCTAGCACAAATATTTCTTCTACCCGTTCACACTACACTTCTAAAGAAACCTCATTTACATTGAGGGGAATAGGTGAGAAGAGAATACAAAGAATAGGAGGTGATAAGGCTGGACACGCAGGTTCAATTAATAAATCAAATTTATTACAATTTCCAAAATCGCCCCACCCGACTAATATCCATCCGATATACATTATTCAAACATCACAACCATGTATTCATACAAGCATGTTATCAATCAATCTAATCAAATTAATTAATCTGATAATTAGTGATCATCCAATGTTCAAACAACGATTTGATTTTGTTCAAGTCAAACTCGTATTGCGAACACGTACTCAAAGTACGATTTCTCAAATAAAATTAAATTACATGATTAAATCCAATTTACGATTTAAATTCCAAATTTAATCGTTACGGGTCTCAAAGCCCGATTAATATCCAAATTAATTTAATTAAAGTCCAATGGGCTTTTAATTAATTTCTTGAGGCGTGGACTTTTGGTCAACTCGGGTCAAACCGAATAACCAAAATCCAATCCGGGAGTTACCCCATAAGCCAATAAATTAATTTAGGCCCATTAGGCCCAATTAAACGTTAAAGGTTCATTAGTCGCATTGGGCCTTTTGGAAGCGGTTTTGGGCCTAATTGGATCCAACCAATTTTGGCCTAAACCAACTTTGTACAACAAAGTCCAATAAACCCAATAACAACTTTAAAAGCCCAAATCCAATTTTAAGGCCCAATAATTTAATTCCAAAAATTCCAAATTTCCCAATTAAATTACCTAAAGTGTATAACATTATTAATTACCCAAATCAAAGTTTCCAAAACATCAATGAATCATGTCCAACATAATTTGATCAAAATCAAACCCAATTTCATGCTTCAAGTGTCTCGGCCAAAGAGGGAAATTATGCCCAAATCAAATTCAATCCAATGAACCAAATTAAACATAAATTCAACATCCCCAAATGATTTGCAAGTCATCCAATGAACAAAAAATCAAAAATCCAAGACAATATTAGGGTTCATATTTTCGGCCATCACAAGCAAATTGGGGAAAATTGTTCCAAACACTTTTTCATCAAATTGATCTAATCAATCATCAATTAAACAACATTTAAGCATTCTAAATCATCCAATTTCATTAAACATGCTCAAAATCAAGTTTACCCAAATTAAAGTTTTGGTCAACAATAAGCAAATTGGGGAATCATCCAATTAATTTTTCTTCAAATTGATTACATATAACTCTAAGTTATTCATATACAAACATTCTTAAACAAACAATTTGTCAAAATCATGCTTAAATCAAAAAGCCCCAAATTTTACTAAGAACCCTAAAAATTCGTTTTATGCACAAATGGCTCTGATACCATTATTGAGTTTCAATCAAGTCCCAAGGATCATAAATCATGCATAAAAACGAGTAGAATACAACCAAATGAGGTGCGGAAAAACTCACATGGATCGGTAGAGATGCAACGAAGATGGAGTGCGAACTGCTCTCCCTTGCTCGGCAGCTGCGCGTGTGAGGGGCTGCACGGTGGTGACTGGTTCGGCTTCTCCAAGGTTCGGCCATGGGAGACACCATTGAAGCTCCAAGCTTCAAGCTTTCCAAGCTCACAAACTCACTTCCCTATCACCTTTGTATTCCTCCATGAGTGTGCTAGCACTTAGATCTTGCTACAAGATCAAAAGCTTCTCCATTTTGTGTGAAAAACCAGAAAAAATGAAGAAGAAAATCGGTCAAGGAGACCGTGAGAAGAGAGAAACCATTTTGGCTCCGTTTTGCCAAAACCGTGAATGTTGAAAAACAAGAGAGAGAAAAAGTGATGCCTTTTTGTATTACCTTTCTTTTATTTTATTTACCAAGTAATTAAATAAAGATATACAAAACTTTTATTAAAAAGTCAAAAGCAAAAAGCAAAAGCTTTCAATCAACTTTTCACCCATCACCTCTACTTTTACTTTAAGTCACATCACATCACTTTAATAAAGTGACACGTTGTCAAGTCACATCACTCAAAGTGACAATTGATTTGACGCATGATGTGACTAACGATTTGACGCTTGATGTGACTTGCGTGCCGCGCTCGAATTCGAAATGCGAATGCGCTCGCAATCACTCTCGGGCTCGGGTTCGCTAATTCCAAATTAACAAATTTTCCATCGCGTCGTAATTAAATGATTACGCCTAGTGAAATCATTATTCACATCGCTAACGAATTAATTATAAATTAATTCGTTCGCCCGAATTAAAATCCAATTTCAATTCCTCGTCGAAATCTAATTTCGATTAATATATCCAATATATTAATTTTACCGATTAATTCCAAATTAATCGTTCTCTCTCTTTAACGATATTTTATCCGAGATAAAATATCTCCGTAATTAATCCCAGATTAATTTTCTCTCTCATCGAATTAATCCCAGATTAATTAAAGTGCGAGTCATACGTCATCGGTGAATCTTCAGGAAGCGACCCATGAGATCTCCGGATATGTTGGCAGTAAATACGGTCGTCGGACTATCCGAACACGTAAGTACCTCGTACTACGTTTATACCGATTTACAAGACAAGGTTGGCTTCTAGCAAAGCGCCATGCCTACCCAATTCTCCAGAAATATTCTTACAGGAAGATATAGATCTGTATCAAGCGTAGTATACCGTAGTATTGTGTATATCGGCCCAGTATCGGATAGTCACGTGCTAGGGCTGGGGCTGGATAAGTGTCTGCCCCGTCCGAAGCACATGTCGGATGTCTGGTAACTAGTCTCTATAATCGGATATGTATGACCTAGTCATAATATCCCGATAATTACGCAACACTTAAGAGCACTAATACCGTATCCTGCGTGACATCATCTCCACTATGACTGAAGTGATACTTCCGTCTTGACATCACACCCAATACACTACGACTCTCTGATAAACCCAGAAGCGGTGTACGCAGAACCGGTTAAAGCCCTGTACCACCAAGACCAAAGTCTATCGATTATCGTAAGTATTAGCGATGTAAGTCTCAGGTTAAGACTATACACACCTACCTTGATTTCGGCCTCCCATAGACACATAGTCATAATACCAATGGGATTCCGAAGGGTCTATCCAGAGCGAAGCTGTTTCCCGTACCATCGGTGAAACACAACCTCCTATCGCACTTGCATAAGTATCCAATACTTATATATATGAGAACTATGCCGTTGTGCCCTCACAACGTGCACAAGTGCAATACTAGCCTATTCCGCATTATCGATGTCCTATCTCGATAATACTCCGGCTAGGGATATTTAATGATTAATCCTTCGTGGACTGATACTGTCTCATATCATTCTCAATCCAGGAACTAATCATAGAGACCTCTCTTCATTTATATATCTATGGTGATCTAATCACAAATGATGAGAGTGCAATTTCCTTGTTACATAGTTAATTTGTACAACAACACCATGATCTGTACAAATAGTGACGCTATGGGTCATATTATCCAACAGTGGAAGCCATGAAGGGGTCGCTCAATCACTCACAAGGCACTAAGGCAAGGGTTATTCTGGCCCACGATGTACCAGGATGGGGTCAGGGTAGCACGAGCATGCGATGGATTTCAGAGGAATGCCAATTTACCTCATCATCCCCCTAAGCTGCTTAGCTCGTGAGCAAATCCTTGGCCATTTACCTAGTGGGGGATAGACATCATCAGGCCGATGCCCACGGGTCGAGGTCAGGCCAAGTTTGTCATTGTTGTTATAGATTACTTCACCAAGTGGGTGGAAGTTGAACCATTCTCTACAATTACATAGAAGAAGGCAATGAGTTCTGTTAGGAAGAACATCGTATTCCGGTTCGGGATCCCTCGAGCTATCATTACGGACAACGAGAAGCAGTTTGATAATATGGGCTTCAAGAAGCTTTGTTAGGACCTTCAGATTACGTTAATATTCACCTCAGCTGCTCATCCAAAGTCAAATGGGCAAGTGGAAGCGACAAATAAAACTATAAAGAGCAACTTGAAGGTGAGGCTCCGGTCTTGCAAGTGTTTGTGGGTCGAGGAGCTACCAGAGGTTTTATGGGCACATCGAATAACCTACAAGAACTCCACGGGTGAAACACCATTCTCTTTGGCCTATTTGTGTGAAACGGTTATCCCAACAGAGATCGGGATGTCAACTCACCGAGTTTGACATTTTAAAGAAGGGAAAAATGAAAAACTATTGAAGCACTATCTTGACTTGATAGAAGAAAATAGTGAGAGGTCGGTGATCAAAATAGTCGTGTATCAGCAGAGGATGACCCAGTTCTACAATAAGAGGGTTCAGGTGCGATCATTCCTCCCTATAGATTTAGTCATGAGGCAAGTTACTTTGAACACAAGAAGGCTCGAGGAAGGTTCATTGGGAGCCAAATGGGAATGGACATATAGAGTGTTCGAGGTCGTCAAGTCGGGTGCCTATCTTTTGGAATTGTTAGACGATACCCGACTCAAGAAGCCCATGAATGTAGATGTAGACACTTGCATTTTTGCATGAAAGCCCAAAGATGAGCCTCATTTGGAGGCACTACCCGATAAGTTGCGGAAGTTGCGGGAAACAGACGTCGGAAGGGAAAATTCAAAAATAAGTACATCCTCATATTTAATTTGTTTGTTTAGCCTCAGGTTCGCTCGATTAATTTCTGTTTTAATTATTAGGCACAACCCAAAATCCTTGCAACCCACACCAAGCCACACGCCCAAGCCCAAGGAACCATGCCACACGCACAGGCCCACCAAGCCTAATCCAAAAATATTCAACACATTAAACACATGTCTAAATTAAATCAAATCCAATCAAATTAAATCAAATCCAAACAAATCACCTTCCTAATCTAAATAAATCTCCTTCCTTATTCCTTCTAATCCCCTTCCAAATTAGCCAAGATTGTATCTTCCAAATTTGGAAGGAAAATCTTGACAATTGAAGAAGGTGGGTGGCCACACTAAAAATAAAGAAAACAAAACCCTAACTTAACACACACAATCGAAACCCTAGGATGACCATTATAAAGGGACCTCAACCAAACCCTAAATTCTCTTAGACATTCTCCCTTGGCCCTGCCATCTCTCATCAACTCACAAAAAAAAACAAACAAATAAGACATTCAAAAAAAAAACCCTTGGATAAACTTTGGACGTCTCTCTCACTCCTCACGCCTCTCTCTAAAAAAAACAACAACAAAGAACCCTAGCCTTCACGCCAAAACCTGAAATTCATGGGCACTTCTTCCCAACTTTCGGCAGCAACACAGTGACCAAAGAACCCTAACACCTCTCAAAACACGCACATACAGCCACAAAAGGACAAACAAACAATTCGGCCCTCTTTGATCTCTCTCGGCAAACAAAAAAAAAACCTAAATATCCTAGCAACCCTTGTGTCTCTCCCTCTCATTTAGCAAAATCAAACTGCCACTCAGAAACCATTACCCAACTAACCGACTAAACCACCTACATTCGGTTCTCTCTCTCATTATGAACTGCCTTCACGTCACTCTTACACACAAACCATACACGGTGACAACAAAATGCATAACAACAGAAACACACAGCCCTCACAATACAAAAAAAATGCACAGCCCTCATAAAGAAACAAACCACACACACGTCCCTATTTTTCCAAAAATAATACCCAAAATAGTCCACAAAACCAACCAAACAGCAAGCAAAACAACGAGCAAAACCGCGAGCAAAATAGCAAGGAAAAATAGTAGAAAATAAGCAGAAATGGCAGTCCAAAACAGTGGCAAACCAGAAAAATAACGGAGCATTAACCCTTCTGGCAATGACGTAACGCACTTCCGAGGAGCATCTTAAAAGGTAAGACTTGATGGCCCCTTTTTATTATTTCTCTTTTCAGTTATTCTTTGTCGATCATTCGCATGCATCATTGTGTTTTACGTATGGTTTCAATGTTGGGTAGATGGTTGAGTGTTTTCCCTTGCAGTATATCGGATGGAAACCCAGACGTAAATTTCGTAGCCGAATCCGAATGGACGGTAGTATGGTCTGTACTTGGGATACAACTCCACGTACCGCTTGAGGAACTTTCAAGCACGTGTTTAATTTTGGTATTTAATTTCGTGTTTATTGTTCCGCCTTTTATTTTCTATGTATTTTTTCCTTGTTCATGCATTGTTGCTTGATGCGCATGGGCTAATTACGTTGGCTTAAAGGTCATCTATTTGAGGGAGAAAAATCCTAAAAGGCTATATTTACCACAATATTTTACCGCACCCTCCGTTATTTACTTTCACATATTATTTCTTTGTTTGTTCATGCATTGTTGCTTGATGCGCATGGCTAATCACGTTGGTTTAAAGGTCCTGTATTTGAGGGAGAAAAATCCTAAAAGGCTACCTTTACCACAATATTTTTCCGCGCCTTTTATCTACTTTCCATATATTATTTCTTTGTTTATTCATGCATTGGAATCTAGTGCGCATGGGCTAATCACGTCGGATTAAAGGTCCTCCGTTTGAGGGATAAAAGCCTAAAGTCTACCTTTACCATGATATTTTGCTGCGCCGGATGAGGTATGCTCGATTGAATGTGAAATACGTTCAATCGGGCATACGAGATCCCATATAGATGTTGGCCTTAGTCGCATCCCTTTTATTTAATTATGCATTATTGCTTGATGCGCATGGGCTAATTACGTTGGTTTAAAGGTCCTCTCTTTGAGGGAGAAAAAGCCTAAAATGCTACATTTACCACAATATTTTGCCGCGCCCTTCCCTTATTGACTTTTCTATCCATTTTTGTTTTGGTTGTTGTTTTACATCTTTTCATTTTTGCATTTGTGCCATGTTTATGTTTGAGTGTTTGCTTCTAATGGTATATCGAATGGAAACCCACACATAAATTCCGTAGCCGAATCCAAATGGACAGTAGTACGGTATGTACTTGGGATACAACTCCACGTACCGCTTGAGTAACATCCATACATGTTTCTGTGTCATTTTATATAAGACTTTGGTAATCTCGTTCGAACGCGTTATCAAACGCTACTCGAACGCATGCATTCTGTTTACCGGTCGAACGGGTTATCAAATGCACCACGAACGTGCATGCAGTGTATCGACTTCTTTTCCTCATATTTCGTGCATATTTGTTTATTTAAGTAATTTCTTTCGCATTACATAATTAACCATACCATTTCATTATTGACGTTTTTACCGTTATTAATTATTTATATTTCCGCATTTATTTATTTGATATGGTCATGAAATTGTGTGCTCGCTTTTATTATTAATGCATTTATAGTTGTTATTATTTACACTATTGCGCTTCATCGTTTAATACGTTTATAAATTATGCATTTTGCCTTCATTTTTTATTTACGATTATGGGTGTGCAATCTTGTATGTTGATTACATTATCTTGCATGTGTTACATAATACTTGGTTATACTATTGCATAAATCTTTTCATTGCAATTGGCATAAGTAAAGGACCATTCCGAACCCAACGGTTTGAGGTCTTCCCTTGCGAGGGGTGAGTGCGGCCTTAAATCATTTACCAGTTCACACTGGGTGGCGACTCCATTTTATTTCTCCAGTGTAGTCCCCCGCGGGCTACTCCATACTCCTGATCGGGCCGCAAGCCCAGACAGCGTCGCCCACTTCTGTACCTCGTCTACAGTCTAGCGACTCCACTGGGGGATAGAGAATCAGCCCCAAAATAATGTCTTGTAATATTTGTGATTTTTGCTTTAGTTAACCTTGTGATATTATTAGAGTTAGATACCGATTTGGTGTTTTCCTTCACTCACTACCTTTTTATAGCCAAAAGGAAAACATGTGAAGACATCTAGATAATCATTTACTCAAAGCTTACCTTCAGGCATACTTAAAGTGATGGACTAATTTGGATGATCTATTGTTTATTCCTGTCACCAAGGCGATAAGAGCCTAAAAGGTAAGAGTGTTTAAGAGAGTTCGCTTCACCCTCCCTCTGGGGAATTTTCAATAGAGGAATCCATTTGACAATTATTCATGCAACGTGAAGTCGTTTTCGCTCGAAGCGGCAGATCGTTATATGGTATCATCACTCATTGGCACGTACCTTAGGGTATAAAAAAGGTGCGCTCACTTGGTCGCTCGAACCCTTGAGTGGGGAGACCTAGTTGTGGGCAACCCTTCGCCGGCGGGGGCCTTTATTAATACTCCCATAAACTTACATGAGAACCATAGTTATATGACCTATAGAAGCCACCATTTGTGCCTGTGTTTGGGACCATCATCATTTGGATTCATTTGGACTTCTTGTCATGAGATGTGAACTTGTTGGGCCATTTAAACTGGGACGAGTTTGTGTCTTATGACAATTGGGCCAAAAGCTTCTAAAATGCCGATGGTCCACTTTGTGTTTGGGCCCCCTATAATTTGAAGTTGTTTAGCCACGTTATTGCAAAAGTGTAAACCTTTTGGGTCTTTTTCAACTGGGAAGAGTTTACACCTCGCAATAATATGATTGAATGCTTTGAAATGATAATGGGCCAACTTGTCTAAAAACCTTGATGGGTTTAGAAAGTCCAAACATGATCCAAATATGCTAGAAGCATGAGTTCGATATCTGCACTGGCTTTCATCCAGAAAGGATATGCCTTGTTACGGCATATTTGTATACTTTTGGACGCTTCTAAGTTCATCCCCATGACCACGGTTTCCGAAAGCCCAATTTGTCGTTTCTAGACAGTGGCATGATCTCATAATTCGGCTTAGTCCATGTTGTAAATGGGCGGTCTTTGTCTTTTACCGATGGAAAGGGACAGAAGCAGCCAAGGTTCACCCCGTAGCATAAGAGAGAGCGATTTTGTGTACCTTACTTCGGTGCATAGAATAAGCCATATCTAGAACCAAAATAGGCTTACCACGAGTGTGGGAGAAATAAGGTTGGAAGGATATATTCTGTTTGATCACCTCACGTATTTTATCTATTTCATGCATCACTCGCATAGACGTACCATGCTAACTCATTGTTTTAAAGCCGCCATAGATACTCGTTGGGTTAGAGAAGAAAGAAGACTCGTTAAAAGACCGTTAGCGAACATGAGTGAGTCCGATAATGAAGGTTCTCGCATGGATCAGTTGGAGACTAATCTCACTAAGATTACCGAGCAGTTTCAAGCTTTGACCGCCGTTGTGGCCAATATGGCAGTACCCTATGCAGGAGGGGCATGAAGCTCTGAGAATGTCATGCGTGAAAAGCCTCCGATCAGGATTAGTGATGATATCCCTATTTTTGATGATGACATGGCTGAGTATGCCGGGAGAGGGAGAGTTTTCTTTTCTCTTGTGTTTTTGTTTCTAAAACAATTACAAGTAAAAGTCAACTCCAATTTTTAGTATAAGCTTTTCCAAAAAGCTAAAACAATTTTGGAGGGAAATTAGCATTCAATGCCTCCAATTACTCCCATCATCAATAGTGAGTAGATGTCAATCACAAAAAAGGTGACATGACTTCCATCACTGAAGTGACTTGCGATGTGACTTGTGGGCCCCACTTTAATTCAAAATTTAAGTGGGCCCGAACACACATCCCGGGCTCGGGTTCGTTAATTCTGAATTAACGAATTTTCTGTTGCGACTTAATTAAATCAAATTTAATTAAATAATTATGCCTAGCAAAATTCCTGTTAAAGTCGCTCGCGAATTAATTCGATCGCCCGAATTAAAATCCAATTTTAATTTCGCGTCAAAATCTAATTTAATTTAATATATCGAATATATTATTTTATCGATTAATTCCAAATTAATCGTTCTCTCTCTTCTAATAGTATTTTATCCCAGATAAAATCTCTCCGCAATTAATCCTAGATTAATTATGTTCGAATCATACGTCATCGGTGAATCTTCGGGAAGCGACCCATGATATCCCTGGATATGTTGGCAGTAAATCTGATCGTCGGACTATCCGAACATGTGAGTACCTCGTACTACGTTCTTACCGATTTACGAGACATGGTTGGCTTCTAGCAAAGCACCGTGCCTACCCAATTCTCCAGAAATATTCTTAAAGGAATATATAATTTTTATCAGGCGTAGTATACGTAGTATTACGTATTGCGATCCAGTATCAGATGTCACATGCAAGGCCTAGGGCTGGAATAGTGTCTGCCCCGTACGAAGCATATATCGGATCACAAGCAACTAGTATCTTTAATCGGATAATCATGACCTTGTCATATTATCCCGATGGTTGCAACCCATTAGAGTACCAGTTTTGTATCCCTGCGTGATCATTATCTCCATATGACTAAAGTGATACTTCCGTCTTGACATCACACCCAATACACTACGATTCCTAATAAACTCATAAGAGGTTTACACAGAACCTGTTAAAGTCCTCGACGACCAAAACCAAAGCATATTGATTGTCGCAAGTACTAGCGATGCAAGTCTCAGGTTAAGACCAAATACACCTACCCTGATTCGGATTCCCATAGACACATAGTCATACTACCAATGGGATTCCAGGGGGTCTATCCAGAGCAAAGCTATTTCCATACCATCGGTAAACACAACCTCCTATCACACTTGCATAAGTATCCAATACTTAAATATATGAGAACTATGATGTTACGCTTCCATAACACGCACAAGTGCAATACTAGTCTATTCCGCATTATCGTTGTCTAGTCTCGATAATACTACGACTATGTATATTTAATGATTAAACCTTTATGGATTGATATTGTCTCATATCTAATAATCCAGAACTAATCATAAGGACTTTTATCATTTATATATATAAGTAATCAAATTACAAAATGATAAAATGCAATTTCCATTGTCACATAGTTAATTTGTACAAAAACCACAATGTCTTTTACAAATAGTGACGCTATGGGTCATAATTGTCCAGCAATCTCCCACTTGGCCTTTAGCCAGTCACTCAAACATCTAACACCTGGACTATGTACATGTCGCTCAAACTTTTGCTGAGGAATATCTTTCGTCAGCGGATCTGCAATGTTGTCCTCTGATGCGACCTTCTCGATCTTCACATCGCCACGATGTATGATCTCACGAATCAGATGGAAACGTCTAAGAACATGGTTGGATCGTTGATGAGACCTAGGTTCCTTAGCCTACTCTATAGCCCCGTTATTGTCACAATACAATGGAACGGTCTCAGCTGCTAACGGAACTACTCCTAATCCAATTAGGAATATACGGATCCAAACTGCCTCTTTTGCTACTTCAGCTGCAGCAATGTACTCTACTTCTGTTGTTGAATCGACAACAGTCTCTTGCTTGGAAGATTTCCAGCTTACTACTCCACTGTTCAAACAAAATATGTACCCAGATTGCCACTTGCAGTCGTCTTTATCGGTTTGGAAACATGCATCGGTATACCCAGTTTCCTCAAGTTCTCCATCTCCATAGATAAAGAAAGCATCCTTAGTTCTTCTAAGATACTTAAGGATATTCTTAACCGCCATCCAGTGACCATCACCTGGATCAGCCTGATAGCGACTACACATACTCAAAGCATACGAGACATCAGGTCGCGTACATATCATGGCATACATGATCGATCCAACTGCCGAGGCAAACAATATCTGACTCATGTTGTCTCTCTCATCTTGAGTTTTAGGACACATGTCCTTAGATAGAGTGACGCCATGTGACATTAGCAACAGTCCCCCTTGGACTGATCCATGTTGAATCTCTTCAACACTTTATCAATGTACGGTCTTTGGGAGAGTCCAAGCAGCTTTCAAGATCTATCCCGGTAGATATTTATTCCTAGAATAAAGGCTGCTTCTCCCAGATCCTTCTCCCGGAGAGTCCAAGCTTTCACCGATGTTAAAATGGGAATGTCATTTCCAATAAGCAATACATCATCAACGTGAATGACAATGAATGTCAGTACGCTCCCACTAACCTTCTTATATACATAAGGATCATCCTCGTTTTGAACGAAATCATATTCTTTTATGATATCATCAAAATGTTGGTTCCAAGACGTGATGCTTGCTTCAATCCATAAATGGATCGATATAACTTACAAACCTTGTTTGCAAGTCTTGGTACGACAAAACCATCAGGCTGTTGCATATAAACATCATCCAAAAGGTTTCCGTTAAGGAAAGCCGTTTTAACATCCATCTGTCATATCTCGTAATCGAAATATGCAGCAATAACAAGCATAATCCGAATGGATTTAATTATGGCAATGGGTGAAAAAGTTTCGTCGTAATCGACACCATGTCGTTGACGATACCCTTTCGCTACAAGCCTAGCTTTTTACTTTTGTACATTGCCATCCATGTCGGTCTTCTACTTGAAGACCCATTTTCAACCAATAGGCTTTACGCCTTCTGGTGCATCAACTAGTGTCCAAACATGGTTGGTGTACATGGAATCCATTTCGGAATTCATGGCATCTTGCCATAAACCAGAGTCGATACCTTGTATCGCTTCCTCATACATAGTCGGTTCATCTTCCTCAATAAGATTGATATCCACATGAGGTGAGATCAGAAACACATACCTCTCAGGTTGTTTTCTGACTCTCTCCGTCCTACGCGGTTCTTGTGTATTCGAAGATTGTGGTACAGTTTCATCCCTGATGAACTGTTCATGTTCCGTTAAGGATTTTGTGCCAGGAATAGTATCACTCTGATTTTCATCGAGTTCTACTTTCCTCCCACTCACCACTGCATTTAGGAATTCTTTATCAAGGAAATCCGCATATAGAGCAACAAATACTTTGTTCTCTTGTGGGTTATAGAAGTAATATCCTTTGGTTTCCCGATGATATCCTACAAATAGGCATTTATCCGATTTGGGTTCTAGTTTGGTACCTTCCAAACGTTTGACGTATGCCAAGCATCCCCTAATCTTCAAGAATGAGAAACCCGGTTTTTTCCTGTCCATATTTCATACGGAGTCTGTTGAACAGACTTTGACAGAACCTTATTCAAAATAAGTATGGCACTGTTCAATGCATATCCCCATAAGGAAATAGGTAGCTCTGTGCGACTCATCATAGACCTTACCATGTCTAACAAAGTTCAGTTTCTCTGTTCGGACACACCGTTTAATTACGGTGTTCCTGGAGGAGTCCACTGTGAAAGAATACCATATTCTTTCAAGTAATCAAGAAACTCGTTGCTGAAGTATTCACCACCACGGTCCGACCGTAATGTCTTAATACTTTTGTCGGTCTATATTTTTCTACTTCGTGTCGAAACTCTTTGAATTTCTCAAAGGTTTCCGACTTGTGTCTCATAAGATACACATAACCATAATGTGATGCATCATCCGTAAAGGTTACGAAGTATTCATATCCACCTCTAGTATGGCTAGACATGGGCCCACATACGTTACTATGAACGAGGGCTAATAGTTCGGTGGCACGTGCACCTTTACCGCTAAAAGGTGATTTAGGCATTTTGCCTAATAAACAAGATTCGCAGACATCATATGAATTTGGATCAAATCTGTCCAAGTACCCACTCTTCGAAAGTGTGGATATGCGAGTCTTGTTAATGTTACCCTGACGACAATGCCACATATAAGTTTCATCTTTGTTACTTAGTTTAAGCCTTTTGTTTGTTACATTATATGTTTGAGATTGATTTATATTCAAAATATAAAGACCATTATTTACATCAGCAGTGCAAATTTCCATATCATTTTTATACATAAAACACCCAGTGTTTCTAAATACAAAAGTATACCCACATTGGGCTAACATAGATACAGAAATAATATTCATAGTTAAAATAGGTACATAATAACAGTCTGAAAGTTTAAGTACATGCCCCGAGGGCAGTTCTAAAACAAAAGTACCAACGGCCAAAGCGGCGACTCGTGTCCCATTTCCAACGCGGAGGTCAATCTCTCATGAGGCCAGTCTCCTGCTAATCTGCAGATCCTGCACATCAGTACATATATGAGTACCACAACCAAAATCAAAAATCCAAATTTTAAAACTAGGAGAAGACATGTTTATTTCTATAACAAACATACCTGAAGCCGGTGCCTTGCCCGCCTTTGATTTTCTTCATGTGTGCCTTGTACTCACGGCAGTCACGCTTCAGTGACCCCGCTTCCCACACTGCAGGCATACATCTTGGGATTTGTCCTTACCCTTCCCAGAAGGTTTTGACGATTTGGCCTTGCCATTCTTCTTCTTCTTCTTTACACCTACAGTCGCCTTAGGCCAAGCCCTTGGAGTCTGAGATGTTGAAGCGAAGAGCGCCTCGCGCTTCTTGCCCTTTATGAGCTCTTTTTCTTCTTCGTGCAGTGTGGACATTAACTCTCCAAGAGTTTGGTCTTGGTTCATCATATTGTATTCATGATGAACCCACTCCAAGTGTCGGAGAGAGACTGTAAGATCAAATCTATTGAAGTCTCAGCCTCGAAGACAATGCCCATTTGTCCTAGCTGCTCAATGTCAGTAATCATTTGTGACATATGGTGCTCAATAGATGTACCCTCTGACATGCGAGCACGAAAGAATGTCTTATGCAACTCATATCTCTGCGATCTAAGATTAGATCGATGAAGATCATGCAACTTCACCATCATATTATAGGGATCCAATCCCTTATTTTGACGACGGAATTGTTGATTCATAGCAGCAAGCATTATAGATTGAGCAGTGAAGTTGTCATCACTATGAGTCTTCCAAAGCTCTAGCTCAACTATCTGATCAGATCTAGGCTTAGGCCCAAGAGGTCTCTCTATAGTGTAGAGCAACTTCTCGGATCCCAGGACAATCATGAGATTCATGTCCCAATCTTGAAAGTTTGTGCCATTAAAGACATTGTCGCCATGATAATATCTCTAATGCTTAACTTTCCTGTCATCTTAATTGCAATAGTCAAACTATTGAATTAACGATGTATGGGTATAGTCTAACTGTTACAAGGAAAAATAATAAAATATTAGTCCAACTAATAAATATAATTGACGAAATAATTTTGAAAGCGCGTAAAGCCAAGTATTTGAACGAAATTACAAATTCAATACTGGCCTCCCACTATTTTTTGGCGAGCCTCTAACCCTCTGTTGAGTGCTCGGGAAACCTAGTTTCCTAGTGGGCTAAGATCCCGTTAAATAACACACAACCTTGACTTTGGCCAACAAACTGTATGATATTTAACTAGGTAGATCTCTAAGATCAATTGGATCTCATCCTATTCCTAGATCCGGTAGGTGGACCTCCAAGTCTAAAACATATATATACAATATATATGCCAATATATGCCAATATATTTTCCTAACCTTTTCCTCTGAATCAACTAAGCCTTGGCTTTGGCACAATAAGTTTAATAGTTCCAGTTAAGCGGAACCCATTGACTTTGGAAAGCTTCGTAATCTATGTCGATGGACAAGAAGTGATATTGACTTTGGCCAACAAATCACAACTTGGACAAGACATATGATATGGAACAAAGCCTTCATGATTCAAACACATCCGTGATGGATAAAGGTATTGACTTTGGCCAACAAACCAGTGCCAATCTTGGATCTTGAGAATGAATCATTCAATGGAAGGAAAATGCTTAATATTTGTTGAGGGTTTTTCGCGTAAATTGGCAACCAATTTATTATCTTTATTTAGGTCTCATCATACACCCTTAAGCATGCATTCTAAAAGCATAATAAGGGCGGTAAATAAATTAATAATGATATCCGGATGGATATCTCACAAATTGTTCCTAGAACAAATCACTCCCTTTCCTCTCCCCGGCTAGCACTATTCTAACTTCTACCCAATTACATAATACAATCAAAGAAACCTCATTAACATTGAGGGGAATTATGTGAGAAGAGAATTACAAGAATCGAGAGATAAGGCTGGACACTGATGAATGGTATTTATATCACTATTTCCCACTCATTTAACCTAATATTTTGTATAGTTTCTTGAGTTTTGTGAACGTTTTGATATGTTTTTGTTGTTTTTTGTAGATAAAATAAAGTTGGAAAGCATTGGAGGCAATTGGGGCAAAAAAAAACGAAAAAAAAATGCGTCAACAGGGATATTTTGGTCTTAAGCGCGTCGCGACGCCCAGACTTCCGCATCGCACGTCTAAAATGCACCGAACAGTGCTAACGTGCGCCGGGTCCACAAATCAGAATCTGAGAAAAGTTTGACTTTGCTAAAATGCGACGTGCCACGTGTCACCATCACAGCCGATCTGCTAACATGCGCCGTGCCACGTGTCAGCATCCTACGGTGCCGACAGTCATCATAGCCACGTGTCGCCACGTCACCGCAATGTCATCAGCCACGTCAGCAAGTCAACAAGTCAAATTGCCACATGTCGTGCCACATCATCATCAGCCAATCAGGAAGTGACACGTGTCGCAATTCTATGGTGCCGACAGTCTCTTTCCCACGTGTCGCCACGTCACCGCCACGTCAGCGCCACGTCAGCATCAATAATTGAGTATCCTATCCTTATCTGACACGTGGTGGATAAGAATCTCAGCGACCAATCAGAAGCCGCCACGTGTCACAATAATTGAAGCCCAACCACTCTGCCACGTGTCACCTTATCAGCTTATCCAGAATCTACAAACCAGCGAACCAGAGCGTGCCACGTCGACAAATCCGGCGTCGCGACGCTGAGGACCTGGCGTCGCGACGCTGGATCCTACCGAGTCCTATAAATTGAGCTCGAGATTTCAGAATTCAGTGCACCACTCTCTCTCTTATAATCTTTCTAAAGAGAGAGTTTCTCTCTCTACTTTCTTTTAATTTTTAGTTTTTTAGTTTTTAGTTTTGTAATTAATTTAATTACGTTTTGTTAATATAGTATTTTAATTTTTACTTTTTACTTTTTACTTTTTACAGTTTTTATTATTTACCATGAGGAGGTAACTCCCCGCTAGAGTGAAAGGTAATTCTTTTACTGTTACTATTTAGATTATCTCCCTTAAAATAATATATTCACTATTTAAAATATTGACTTAAAAAGGATACCGCCAGATTGGTCGGGTGGTAATTCATTTTAATCTGATTAAACCTGACTAATAAAGGATACCGCCAGATTGGTCGGTTGGTAATTTAATTTTGGTTCCGCCTTTATGGCTGGTTAGACTTAATTTGACTTAATCAGGTTACCGCCTATATGGCTGGTTGGAAAAAGAATCACAAGTTTATATATTATTTTTATGGAGATATCTAAATTAGTAGTAGTAAAAGTAATTCCTTTACCTTAGCATTTTATTTTATTGTAATTTACTTTTCAGTATTTAATTTACCGCATTTTTACTTTATGTCTTTTATTTTCAAGTTTTTATACTAGCCCTAGTTATGTGTTTGTAACTAAATTAGTTATCTGGGGTTGTGATGAAATCCAATATCACCGGTTATAAGGGTTTAAATTATAGTTTGGGTAATATAAAGGTTTATTTATTGAGTCTTAAACCTAATGCTTTTTATTAACTGGCCATTAATAAAATTAAACTGGTAAATCTAAAATGAACTAGACATAGGGATTTTAGGTTTAAGACTTAGACTAATAGCCCACGATCTTCCTTGAGGATAGATAACCCTTTAATAGATTTCCTTACAGGATAGGACTATACCTGTCGGGCGAGGGTAGCCATAATTGGAACTTAAACTTAATGAATCCAGATAATTTGGTTGACATAGACATATGGTTCAATTGGGTTAAACTGGGTATTTGTGTCTGACCATCAACAGAGGCTCACACATAATTTAGTGTTCCAAGTTAATAAATCAATATATTACCCAACTTTAAGATAACCACTTCATCTTTAAAATGATATTGGAAGAAATCACAACCCTAGATAGTTTTTAATATTGAATTTCTTAAAACCTATTTTCGACAATTTTATTTACTTGCTTTTAAATTTAGAATCGTCACCATTTCAAATCAATCAATCAACCTGTTTGATACTAGTAATCATTTGACCTCATAAAATTAATAGATTAGATATTAAGTCCTCGTGGGATCGATATTTTTATACTACTTGAACGATACGTGCGCTTGCGTTATACGTGTGTGTTTACGCTGGTCAAGTTTTTTGGCGCCGTTGCCGGGGACTTATTTATCTTTTACTATTAGTTTAGGGGTTAGATACGTTACTTGTATCTAATTTCTTTTTACTATTGTGTTTTTGTTTTCTTGTGTTTCAGGTTCTCAGAAACTTCATGAGACGAACCAGAAGCTTTGAACTCTGACCGCTTGACCCAGAAATTGAAAGAACCATCAGACAGTTGAGAAGGGAAGGCGAGAAGGCCAAGAAGCTTTAGTCAACATGAACCTGAACCTTTGAACGTTGCACCACCAATTCCATTCGAGACAAAACCATTCCGGTGGTTGACATACTCATTTCTTGTATTGTACTTCCTCCCTTACCAGCAAATGTGTGTGACATTAAAACATGCATTCAGATGATTCAGCAGTCAGTTCAGTTCGGGGGGAATGCAACTGAAGATCCTAATTCCCACATCAGCAACTTTCTGGAAGTTTGCGGCACTTTTAACTACAACAGAGCATCAGAAGAAGCAATGAGACTGCGAGTTTTTCCATATTCCCTGAAGGACAGAACTAAAGCTTGGCTACATTCACTACCAGCAGGTTCCATCACAACTTGGAACACTTTAGCCACTAAATTTCTTGCAAAGTACTTTCCATCAGCCAGAACCGGAAAATTGAGGAATGACATCACATCCTTTGTACAACAAGATTCAGAATCTCTGTGCGAAGCTTGGGAAAGGTACAAAGATTTACTCCGGAAATGTCCTCACCATGAGATTCCAAAATGGCTTCAAGTCCAAACCTTCTACAATGGACTTTCTGGAATAATGAGAACCACAATCGATGCTGCTGCTGGAGGAGCCTTGATGGCAAAAGGAGAAGATCAAGCCTGAGACCTAATCGAAGAAATGGCCAACAACAATTCCTTGTGGCCAACAGAAAGGAGGATGATCCAAAGAATTGCAGGAATTTATGAAGTTGGAGCAAACACAGCATGAATACCAGGCTGGATCAGATATGCAAATGTCTAGAAACACTTAGCACGCAAGTTGTGAACATCGCTGGATCCACAAGTTCACCATATGGAGGAGCACCAGAACCAAACCAACATGAAGAGACGGTGAATTATGTCAGCAATTTCAACAGATAATGGAACAATTCATATTCTAACACCTACAACCCAGGGTGGGAGAATCATCCTAATTTTTCATGGAGCAACAATTCAGGCCAACAGCAGAACTATCCACCTGAATTCCAGCAACAGAACAAAGGCCAGGAGCAGGCAAATGAATCAGGAATAACATAAGTGTTGACCTACTTGAAAAAGATGGAAGCAAAACACGACTCTCAAGCAGCAAGATATGACACTATATTCAAAGCCATTCAGCCTCTATCAAAGCACTAGAGAATCAAATCGGACAACTAGCCAATGCTCAGAGTTACAGACCGCCAGGTACCCTTCCTAGCAACACAGAGCCAAATCCAAAGAAACATGGGGAATGAGCAATGTCATGCCATAATGTTAAAAAGCGGTACTGAAATCAACAAAGATGTTGGAGCCAAAACAACTGCTGATGAAGTTCCAAAGAAAACAAAGCAACAGATGGAGGAAAAGAAGCAAAGGAAAAAGAACAGATCACTCCACCTCCACTTTTCCTCAACGTCTTCAGAAGAACAAATTGGACAATACATTTTCTCGGTTCCTGGAGATCTTCAAAAAGCTGCATATCAAACATTCCATCCGAAAGCGTTGGAACAAATGCCCACCTATGCCAAATTCATGAAAGATATTCTTTCACGAAAACGGAGATTGAGAGATTACGAGACAGTAGCATTAAACAGAAGAATGCAGTGCCATCATTCAGAGGAAACTTCCCTGAAGTTGAAAGATCCTAGCAGTTTCACTGTTCTTGCGTCATAGGAGAACATAACTTTGGTAAGGCTTTGTGTGATTTAGGTGCGAGTGTTAACTTGATGCCTTTTTCTATTTTCAGGAAATTACAGTTTGGAGAAACAATGCCAACTTCAGTCTCACTGCAACTTGCTGATAGAACGCTCGTATTTCCGAGAGGCGTAGTTGAGGATGTGCTGGTCAAGGTTGACAAATTCATTTTCCCAGCAGATTTTATTGTCCTTGATATAGAGGAAGACGCAGACGTGCCAATCATCCTTGGGAGACCATTCTTGGCTACAGGTCGAACCATTATTGATGTACAAAAAAGAGAATTAACCATGAGGGTACAGGACCAAGAAGTAATTCAATGTTTTCAAAGGCCATAAATTTCCCAGATGATGAAAAGAATGAGGAATGTTTCAGACTCGATGTGATACACAATACCATTCAGAACTCCAATGCAATGAAAAGTTCTACTGACAAACTTAAAACATGTCAATTGCCTGTGGAGCCTAAAGATAAAGCGTCTTTTGTACTGAAGGAGCCAATTCTTGCACTACAAGCAACAGAAGAGAAAAAGTTCCACCAACTAAACGAATTGGAGGAATTTCACAATCAGCCTTTTGAGGATGCCAAATTGTACAAAGAAAAGGGCAAGAAGAGACATGATGAGAAGTTAGTGCGCATACAACTGGAACCAGGGCAGAAGGTACTGTTAAACAAATCAACGGTGAAATTCTTCCCATGGAAGCCAAAATCACGGTGGTCAGGTCCATTTTTGATCGCCAAAGTTTTACCAAATAGAGGCGTTGAGATACATGATCCTGATGCTAACAAAACTTTCAAGGTTAAAACAAAGCGTGTCAAGCACTACTGGGGAGAATCATTTGAGCGACAAAAAGAAAGTGTTACACTTTCAGATCCAGCTTAACGTTCGAGAAGCCAAGTCTGGCTGACGACTTTAAACTTAGCGCTAGCAGGGAGGCAACTCATGCAATTTGTGTATATATTGTGATTTGGTGTGTTTTTTATTTTTGTGTGTTTAATTTTTGCAGGATTAGTCATTTCAAATGGAAGATGCTCTCGCAAATCTTCGCAAGCAATTCCTTCTCTCCCTCAAAAAATCTCTGATGAAAGTTTACAAAGCTCGCTTGGAACGGATGAGGTTACTGACAATTCACGGTGTTCCTAATGATATTCGTTGGGTAATTGAAGCACGAATCCGATTGGCAGGTGAGTCTTCTGACTCTTTTATTTCACATCTGCCTGGTTTAGGAAAGAGCACATATGCTAAAAAGAGAAGAGCCAAAAGAATGTGTGTTTGTTGTAAATGTGCTCGCATATTTTGTAATACATGTTGTCGTTCTTTAGGAATGGTGTCCGATAACCGCGAAGATAAGATTAACTTCATTAGGGATGGCTTGAGTAAGGAGTCTTTGGATGACATATCTAAAACTCTTGAGACGCATCCCAGTGGATGTGTGTATCATGAAATCGCATGTTATATGCACAATTCCAAAAGGAAAGACAACTGTTAAGTCTCGGGAATCTGACTCAAAAAAGACCTGTTTGCCAATTTATAAGAAAATTGGATGGGAAGCTTGTCCCTGACGCATAGATGTCAATCAAGCCGTTACTTTTCTTGTACATATTATATCTCTTGTCTTTTTCTAATAATTCTGACTTGTTTTGTTGTTTTCTTTTATTTTCTCTCCGACAGATCCATATTTTTTTACTATCACGATTTATTTTACTATTTGAAACTAATCGTCCTCTGGAAGATACTTGTGCTATTTTTACTCACCCTTTTCAGGTACTATAAATTCAGCTCGTCAATGCACTTTTGAAGGCATCCTGATTTGAGAAGAAATACATAAAAACAAAACATGGAAGCCATTTCAAGAAGACGAGTTGAAACATTTGTGTTTTGTGCGGTAGTAGTGTTGGTACTAAGCCACAATACATAGAAGCAGCACAGGAATTGGGTCGAGTCTTAGCTACAAGGAATATGCACTTAATATATGGCGGGGGCAAATCTTGGACTAATGGGATCGTTTCAAAGGCCGTTCAGGAAGGAGGCAGTCATGTCTTGGGAATCATCCCAAAACCCTTGGCAGAGGCAAATCTTATTGGCTCATCAAACGGAGAGGAACTGATCGTGCCAGTATGTCTGAACGACTGGTAGAAATTATTAACCGTGCTGATGCTTTTATCGGCTTTGCCAGGTGGGCTTGGGCACATTGGAGGAGATTTTTATAGTTCTATCTTGGGCGAACCTGAACATAATCACCAGAAAACCGCTTGGACTGTTTAATGTTGATGGATTTTTATGATTTTCTTTGTGTGTTTCTTGATGATGCTCGGAGAAATGGTTCGTGTCAAAACCTTTGGAAGAACTCCTCTTCACTGCCAGAACTACTCCGGATCTAATAGACCAACTCATAGCCTATGAACCACAAGTTGACCCTATCCTTTCAAAGATAAATTGGTTCGAAGACGATCGTGGTAAGAGGCGTCGAATTAATCTGGATCTTAACCTTTAATTTCCTGTAGATTTCAGCTAACCAGGTACGACCTTCTTAACTCTCCTATTACTGTTTAAGACATTGGGGACAATGTCTCATTTATGTTTGTGGGAGGGAATTAGTTGATTAGTACCTTGTTTTTAGTTTGTGTGTTATTTTTATTTTAGTCCAATTTTTTCAAAAAATATTAAAAATTGAAAAATTTTCAAAAATTACAAAATATTTTGTGTTTTTTTTTGTGTTTTTAATTTGACTAAAAAGTGAAATTGGTAAGAGATAGCTGAGTAAGGAGTTTCCACTCCTGAGACGTATCTCAAGCCTATTTCGAAACAAATTAATTTTTGTTTATTTTATTTTGAATTATTTAATTTGTAAATGCTCCTTAAAACGGACTAAAAGGAATCTTCATATGCTCAATTGATAGATATTATCAACATATATAGTAACATACGGACATAAGCTAAACTTGAAAAGTTTGTAATATTCAGTGCTCTAGTTTAATTGGATGAACATCTCAAAAAGCAGTGGAGTAAAAAAAAAAAAAATTCTATTCTGATTTACAAAAATAAAGTATCTAAGATCCGGGTTATTAAGTCTGTAAGGGTGTTTTAACACCTAGTGCCCTAAAACCAACTGGTTTGGGAGTCACTGACCCAAAGCTCGTTACATGGATCGAAGATGCTGCAAATATATATATATCTGAAGTCTGGGTAATTAAGTCCGTAGGGGTGTCTTAACACCTGGTGCCCTAAAGCCAACTGGTTTGGGAGCCACCGACCCAAAGCTCGCTACATAGACGAAAGGTATTGTATATAAATAAAAAGTCAAAATTCAAAAAATCAAAGAAAAAATGAGAAAATTATTCCATTGCTACAAAAAGGTGTGAAATCTGATAGAACTTTAGGACAAAAATATTACTCTCTTATCAACTGCACTTATGACTGTTGTGGGCAAAAATGAGTTGATTAATATTTTGTTGGCTATGTATATGAAGAATGGTAAAAATAATCGGAGAATTTACTTATTCGGTAATTTAGAATAAAACAAAACAACTAGTAACTTGGAGTAGAAGTTTCACCTGATTAGTCACTAACATCTTTATTCTATTTTCTCTTGTCTTTTTGCTTTTGTGTGCATTAGTTTTAACTAACTTTTTACTTTGTAAAAACGTTGTGGGTATCGTTGCTGTAAGCCCTCACGAGACTACAACTCGTCCACTAGGGACACCTAGGGGTTTAAGGCTTGTTGCATACGCTAAATGCAACCGTGATCCTACGAAAGTGGCTTAGTTAATTTATTTATGTTATTTCACTCTATGTTTTGCTCGAGGACTAGCAAAATGTTAGGTTTGGGGGTGTGATGAGTGGTATTTATATCACTATTTCCCACTCATTTAACCTAATATTTTGTATAGTTTCTTGAGTTTTGTGAACGTTTTGATATGTTTTGTGTTATTTTGTAGATAAAATAAAGTTTGGAAAGCATTGGAGGCAATTTGGGGCAAAAACGGAAAAAAAAATACGTCAACAGGGATATTTTGGTCTTAAGCGCGTCACGACGCCCAGACTTCCGCGTCGCGACGTCTAAAATGCACCGAACAGTGCTAACGTGCGCCGGGTCCACAATCAGAATCTGAGAAAATTTGACTTTGCTAAAATGCGCCTGGCCACGTGTCACCATCACAGCCGATCTGCTAACATGCGCCGTGCCACGTGTCAGCATCCTACGGTGCCGACAGTCATCATAGCCACGTGTCGCCACGTCACCGCCATGTCATCAGCCCACGTCAGCAAGTCAACAAGTCAAATTGCCCGTGTCGTGCCACATTCATCATCAGCCATCAGGAAGTGACACGTGTCGCAATTCTATGGTGCCGACAGTCTCTTTCCCACGTGTCGCCACGTCGTCGCCACGTCACCGCCCCGTCAGCGCCACGTCAGCATCAATAATTGAGTATCATATCCTTATCTGACACGTGGCGGATAAGAATCTCAGCGACCAATTAGAAGCCGCCACGTGTCACAATAATTGAAGCCCAACCACTCTGCCACGTGTCACCTTATCAGCTTATCCAGAATCTTCAAACCAGCGAACCAGAGCGTGCCACGTCGACAAATCCGGCGTCGCGACGCTGAGGACCTGGCGTCGCGACGCTGGATCCTACCGAGGCCTATAAATTGAGCTCGAGATTTCAGAATTCAGTGCACCACTCTCTCTCTTATAATCTTTCTAAAGAGAGAGTTTCTCTCTCTACTTTCTTTTAATTTTTAGTTTTTAGTTTTTAGTTTTGTAATTAATTTTAATTACGTTTTGTTAATATAGTAATTTAATTTTTAATTTTACTTTTTACTTTTTACAGTTTTTATTATTTACCATGAGGAGGTAACTCCCCCAGCTAGGGTGAAAGGTAATTCTTTTACTGTTACTATTTAGATTAATCTCCCTTAAAAATATATATTCACTATTTAAAATATTGACTTAAAAAGGATACCGCCAGATTGGTCGGTTGGTAATTCATTTTAATCTGATTTAAACCTGACTAATAAAGGATACCGCCAGATTGGTCTGTTGGTAATTTAATTTTGGTTCCGCCTTTATGGCTGGTTGGACTTAATTTGACTTAATCAGGTTACCGCCTATATGGACTGGTTGGAAAAAGAATCACAAGTTATATATTATTTTATGGGAGATATCTAAATTAGTAGTAGTAAAAGTAATTCCTTTTACCTTAGCATTTTATTTTATTGTAATTTACTTTTCAGTATTTACTTTACCGCATTTTTACTTTATGTCTTTTATTTTCAAGTTTTTACTAGCCCTAGTTATGTGTTGTAACTAAATTAGTTATATGGGGTTGTGATGAATCCAATATCACCGGTTTATAAGGGGTTAAATTATAGTTTGGTAATATAAAGGTTTATTTATTGAGTCTTAAACCTAATGCTTTTATATAACTGGCCATTAATAAAATTGAACTGGTAAATCTAAAATGAACTAGACATAGGGATTTTAGGTTTAAGACCTTAGACTTAATAGCCCACGATCTTCCTTGAGGATAGATAACCCTTTAATAGATTTCCTTACAGGATAGGAATATACCTGTCGGGCGAGGGTAGCCATAATTGGAACTTAAACTTAATGAATCCAGATAATTTGGTTGACATAGACATATGGTTCAATTGGGTTAAACTGGGTATTTGTGTCTGACCATCGACAGAGGCTCACACATAATTTAGTGTTCGAGGTTAATAAATCAATATATTACCCAACTTAAGATAACCACTTCATCTTTAAAATGATATTGGAAGAAATCACAACCTTAGATAGTTTTTAATATTGAATTTTCTTAAACCTATTTTCGACAATTTTATTTACTTGCTTTTAATTTAGAATCGTCACCATTTCAAATCAATCAATCAACCTGTTAGATACTAGTAATCATTTGACCTCATAAAATTAATAGATTAGATATTAAGTCCTTGTGGGATCGATATTTTTATACTACTTGAACGATACGGGCGCTTGCGTTATACGTGTGTGTTTACGCCGGTCAGACACGCAGGTCCAATTTAAAAATTCTAAAATTACAACAATTTCCAAAATTGCCCTTCCTTCTAATATCCATCTGATATACATTATTCATACAACGCATCCATGTATTCACACAAAGCATGTTATTCAATCAATCTAATCCAATTAATTAATTTTGAATAAAATGATCATCCAATGTTCAAACAATGATTTGATTTGCGCGAGTCCAACTCGTTTAAGAATAAGTACTCAAAGTACGAATTCTTGAATTATATCGAACTACAATTTTAATCTAATTTAATTTGTATTCATTACTAATTCTATATTTAATTCCAAATTAAATAATTACACTTTTAATGCGCCTTTACGACTTAGATTCTAAATCTAATCTTAATGGGTCTCAAAGCCCAATTAACATCCAATGTCAATTTAATTAAAGTCCAATGGGCTTTCAATTAATTCTTAAAGCATGGGCTTTGGTCAATATTGGTCAAACCCAAATACCAGGCCGAATTAAAGGAATCACCCTATTTTCCAAGAAATCGATTTTGGCCCATTGGCCCAATTAAATTTTAAAAGGCCCATATATTATATTTGGACTTAATGGAATGGTTTAGGCCCAATTTGGATCCAATCCAATTGTCCTAAATCAACTTGGCACAACCAAGCCCATTAGGCCCAAATACAACATCATTAGCCCAATTCCAAATTAGACCCAACTAATTAAATATTAATATTCCAAATATCATGATTTAATTAATTAAAGTGTTTAGCACTAATTAATTATCTAAATTAACATTTCCAAAATACTAATTTAATCAATTAATCATGCATTAATTTTTCAACACATGTCCAACATTATTGAAACCAAAATCAACTCATTTCATGTTTCTTATGGTCACGGCATTATGATGATTTTATATCCGATTTTGATTTTAATCCAATTAAATCATAAATCAATATATATCATGTCTTTAAACTCATCCAATGATTTAAAAAACAAAATCACCATGACCTAGGGTTTCATATATGATGAGTGGTATTTATATCACTATTTCTCACTCATTTGACCTAATATTTTGTATAGTTTCTTGAGTTTTGTGAACGTTTTGATGTATTTTGTGTTTTTTGTAGATAAAATAAAGTTTGGAAAGCATTGGAGGCAATTTGGGGCAAAAACGGACAAAAATGCGTCAACAGGGATATTTTGGTCTTAAGCACGTCGCGACGCCCAGACTTCCGCGTCCCGACGTCTAAAATGCACCGAACAGTGCTAACGTGCACCGGGTCCACAAATCAGAATCTGAGAAAAGTTTGACTTTGCTAAAATACACCGTGACACGTGTCACCATCACAGCCGATCTGCTAACACGCGCCGTGCCACTTGTCAGCATCCTACGGTGCCGACAGTCATCATCGCCATGTGTCGCAACGTCGTCGCCATGTCACCGCCATATCATTAGCCACGTCAGCAAGTCAACAAGTCAAATTGCCACGTGTCGTGCCACGTCATCATCAGCCAATCAGGAAGCGACACGTGTCGCAATTCTATGGTGCCGACAGTCTCTTTCCCACGTGTCGCCACGGCGTCGCCACGTCAGCATCAATAATTGAGTATCCTATCCTTATCTGACACGTGGCGGATAAGAATCTCAGTGACCAATCAGAAGCCGCCACGTGTCACAATAATTGAAGACCAACCACTCTGCCACGTGTCACCTTATCATCTTATCCAGAATCTTCAAACCAGCGAACCAGAGCGTGCCACGTCGACAAATCCGGCGTCGCGACGCTGAGGACCTGGCGTCGCGACACTGGATCCTACCGAGGCCTATAAATTGAGCTCGAGATTTCAGAATTCATTGTACCACTCTCTCTCTTATAATCTTTCTAAAGAGAGAGTTTCTCTCTCTACTTTCTTTTAATTTTTAGTTTTTTAGTTTTTAGTTTTGTAATTAATTTTAATTACGTTTTGTTAATATAGTAATTTAATTTTTACTTTTTACTTTTTACAGTTTTTATTATTTACCATGAGGAGGTAACTCCCCCAGCTAGGGTGAAAGGTAATTCTTTTACTGTTACTATTTAGATTAATCTCCCTTAAAAATAATATATTCACTATTTAAAATATTGACTTAAAAAGGATACCGCCAGATTGGTCGGTTGGTAATTCATTTTAATCTGATTTAAACCTGACTAATAAAGGATACCGCCAGATTGGTCTGTTGGTAATTTAATTTTGGTTCCGCCTTTATGGCTGGTTGGACTTAATTGACTTAATCAGGTTACCGCCTATATGGCTGGTTGGAAAAAGAATCACAAGTTTATATATTATTTTATGGGATATATCTAAATTAGTAGTAGTAAAAGTAATTCCTTTTACCTTAGCATTTTATTTTATTGTAATTTACTTTTCAGTATTTACTTTACCGCATTTTTACTTTATGTCTTTTATTTTCAAGTTTTTACTAGCCCTAGTTATGTGTTGTAACTAAATTAGTTATCTGGGGTTGTGATGAAATCCAATATCACCGTTTTATAAGGGTTAGATTATAGCTTGGGTAATATAAAGATTTATTTATTGAGTCTTAAACCTAACGCTTTTTATTAACTGGCCATTAATAAAATTGATCTGGTAAATCTAAAATGAACTAGACATAGGGATTTTAGGTTTCAGCCTTAGACTCAATAGCCCACGATCTTCCTTGAGGATAGATAACCCTTTAATAGATTTCCTTACAGGATAGGAATATACCTGTCGGGCGGGGGTAGCCATAATTGGAACTTAAACTTAATGAATCCAGATAATTTTGTTGACATAGACATATGATTCAATTGGGTTAAACTGGGTATTTGTGTCTGACCATCGACAGAGGCTTACACATAATTTAGTGTTCCATGTTAATAAATCAATATATTACCCAACTTTAAGATAACCACTTCATCTTTAAAATGATATTGGAAGAAATCACAACCCTAGATAGTTTTTAATATTAAATTTTCTTAAAATCTACTTTCGAACAATGTTATTTACTTGTTTTTAAATTTAGAATCGTCACCATTTCAAATCAATCAAACAACCTGTTAGATACTAGTAATCATTTGACCTCATAAAATTAATAGTTTAGATATTAAGTCCTCGTGGGATCGATATTTTTATACTACTTGAACGATACGTGCGCTTGCATTATACGTGTGTGTTTATGCCGGTCAAGTTTTTGGCGCCGTTGCCGGGGACTTATTATCTTTTACTATTAGTTTAGGGGTTAGATACGTTACTTGTATCTAATTTCTTTTTACTTATTGTTTTTGTTTTCTTGTGTTTCAGGTTCTCAGAAACTTCATGAGACGAACCAGAAGCTTTGAACTCCGACCGCTTGACCCAGAAATTGAAAGAACCATCAGACAGTTGAGAAGGGAAATGCGAGAAGGCCAAGAAGTTTTGAACTCCACATTTCCATCGGGCCCTCGCTTCCATTTGTAAACCCATTTACAACCAATAGGTTTAACTCCTTCAGGAAATTCAACTAAGTCCCAGACTTGATTGGCATGCATTGAATCCATTTAAGAATTCACGGCTTCCTGCCATTTTCCCGAATCGATATCCAATATCGATTCTTTATAAGTAGTCAGATCTGTTTCCTCCAAGAGGAGAACATCAAGGTTCACATCAGATGATAAAAATAATCTTTCAGGAGGCCTTGGCATTCTATTCGACTTACGTACAACCTGTGTTGTAGATCCTTCACCTATTTGGATCTCTGGTTTCATCTCAGGTTTCTTACTATTGGGATCAAACTCATCAAGTTCAATATTTCTAAAACTTCCATTTTTCTCAAAAAAATCATTTTCAAGAACAGTTGCAAAGCGAACAACAAATACATTTCGTTGTTCGGAATCGTAGAATTGATATCCCATAGAATTATTAGGATATCCAACGAACCTACATTTATACTCTCTGGGTGCTAGTTTATCCCGTTGCGTAACTTTAACGTATGCAAGACAACCCCAAATCTTTAAATGCCTAAGACTTGGATTTCTACCGAACCATATCTGATAGAGGGTCGTAGAAACAGCTTTCGATGGAACCTTATTAGGTATATAGGCAGCAGTAAGTAAAGCATAACCCCAAATGTAATAAGGAAGATCTGTATAGCTCATCATTGTTTGCACCATATCCAATAAAGTACGATTTCTATGTTTAGACACTTCATTGTGTTGAGGTGTTCCTGGTGGGCTATATTTGGTGAGAATTCCATTCTCCCTTAAATAATTTCTGAATTCTTCACTCATGTATTAACTGCCTCGATCTGATCTAAGGCAGTTGATGAATTTACTGGTTTATTTTTCTACTTCGTTTCAGAATATTTTGAACTTGTCAAATGTTTCTGACTTATGTTTCAACAGATAGACATATCCATATCTAGACTTGTCATCTGTTAAAGTCACAAAATATGTTGAACCATTATGAGCGGCATGATTTAATGGACCATATACATCGCTGTTATTAGTTCCAATAAATCTCCAGCACGGTGTCCAACACCTAGAAATGAGACATTTGTCATCTTTCTTTGGATACATGACTCACAAATTGGATAAAGATCTAAGGTAAAATTTTCAATCAAACCATCTTTTACCAATTTGGATAGACGTCTAACACCTATGTGGCCCAATCTCATATGCCATAATTCAGTATTATTTAATTCAGACTTCCTACTTGTATTTTTCTCTATATAAAAGACATCTCTACATGTTTCCAAAACATAGTGACCGTTTGATAAAGAACATTCGCATTTCAATAAATTTTCTTTACCATACAAACATAAAGTTTCATCCCTAATATTTATTTTATATCCCTCTTTATCTAATATTGGCAGTGATATTATTTGTCTGATAAGTGAAGGAACATAATAACAATCATGCAAATATAATTTACATCCATTGGAAAGATCTAAAATAATTGTTCCTATGGCCTTGACATCCAATATCTCGCCATTGCAAACTCTAAGCTGGATCTCCTTTTTATTCAGCCTTTATTAACCCTCATTTCCTGTAGGGAAATGCAAATATGAGTAGGATTGCCAGTGTCTAACTCCCATCCACAATTTGCATCTAAAGCTAATGAGATGTCAATAATTGGAAAAATATAAAGCGTACTTGAGGGTCCTGCTTTTCCTTTAAGCTCTAGACACTCATTCTTCCAGTGTCCAGACTTCTTGAATTATAGACATTGATCACGAGCTACTTTCGGTTTTGCGCCTTTCGCTTCTTGGAGTTCTTCTTTGATATCTTGTTTTTTCCCATTTTTATTTTCTTTGACTTGCCAGAAGTATTTGAAGATCCAGCTCCACCATGGAGATATAGTGTGGGGTTGCCTTTCCTCAAATCTTGCTCTGCCGTGTGTAGCATGTTATGAAGTTCTTAATATATGGCTTGCATCGAATGAATATGGAAATTTAATACAAAGCCAGCATAAGAACCAGATAAAGAAGAAAGAATCAAAGTACGGCCCAACCGTTCATCAAACACAATGCCTTGTCGTTCCAGATATCGAATCCGGTCGATCATGTTAAAAAAATGAGTGTTGACAGCTCGTCTCTCATTGAGTTTAGCATGGAATAATTCCTTAGACCTTCGATAAAGTTCCTGTTGGACAGTTATGACTAATGGCATCACTATTTGTATAGATCATGGTGTTGTTGTACAAATTAACTATGTGACAAAGGAAATTGCTCTTCTGTCATTTGTAATTAGATTACCAAGATGTATAAATGATAGAAGGTCCATATGATTAGTTCCGGATTGATAAGATATGAGACAATATCAATCCATGAAGGTTTAATCATTAAATATCCCTAGTCGTAGTATTATCGAGATTGGACATCGATAATGCGGAATAGACTAGTATTACACTTGTGCGCGTTGTGGGAGCATAACGGCATAGTTCTAATATATTTGGGTATAGGATACTCATGCAAGTGTAATAGGAGGTTGTGTTTACCGATGGTACGGAAACAGCTTCGCTCTGGATAGACCCCTCGAAATTCCATTGGTAGTATGAGTATGTGTCTATGGAAGTCCGAATCAGGGTAGGTGTATTTGGTCTTAACCTGAGACTTGCACCGCTAATACTTGCGACAATCAATATACTTTGGTTTTGGTCGTCCAGGGCTTTAACAGGTTCTGTGTATGCCTCTTCTGGGTATATTGAGAATCGTAGTGTATTGGGTGTGATGTCGAGATGGAAGTATCGCTCCAGTCATAGTGGAGATGATGATCACGTATGATACGGAACTTGTTCTCTTATATGCTGCAGCTATCAGGATATTATGACTAGGTCATGTTTATCCGATTATAGAGACTAGTTACCAAAGATCTGATATGTGCTTCGTACGGGGCAGACACATTTCCAACCCCAGGCCTTGCACGTGACATCTGATGCTGGATCGAAATACGCAATACTATGTATACTACGTCTGATATAGATCACATATTCTAGTAAGAATATTTCTAGAGAATTGGGTAGGAATGATGCTTTGCTAGAAGCCAACCATGTCTTGTAAATCGGTATAAACGTAGTATTAGGTACGTACGTGTTTAGATAGTCCGACGACCGGATTTACTGCCAACATATCCGTGGATCTCATAGGTCACTTCCCGAAGATTCACCGATGACGTATGACTCGCACTTTATTAATCTGGGATTAATTAGATGAGAGAAAATTAATCTGGGATTAATTACGGAGATATATTATCTGGGATAAAATATTAATTAAAGAGAGAAAATTATTAATTTGGAATTAATTGAGAAAATAATATATTCGATATATTATACGAAATTAGATTTTGACGCGGAATTAAAATTAGATTTTAATTCGGGCGAACGAGTTAATTTAGAATTAATTCGTTAGCGACGTGAATAGTAATTTTGCTAGGCACAATTATTTAATTACGTCGCAACGAAAAATTCGTTAATTTGGAATTAGCGAACCCGAGCCCGGGTGTGTTTGCGGTCGCACTCGCATTGCGAATTAAAGTACGGCCCACAAGTCACATCAAGCGTCAAATCACTAGTCAATCGATTGATGTGATGTCTAGTCACTTTGAGTGATTTGACAACTTGTCATGAGTGATGTGAATAGTTGATGGATGTGGTTGTTGGCTTTAATGCCTTTTGACTTTTGCAAAGCAAAAATTTGGTAAATGAATTTTGAAATTTATTTTTTTGTATTAGATACACAAATCTCCAACAACCAAAACTTAACACACTCTCTCCACTCTTCTCTCATCTCTCTCGGCCAAGGGCCATTTCTTCTTCTTTTTCACTGTAAAAAAACGTGAGTTATAGAGAGAAGCAAAGGAAGTTTTGCGGCAAAATTTCCGGAGTGCTAGCACGCTTTAGGAGTCTTACGAAGGTGATAGGGAACCGATTTATGAGCATGGAATTACAACACAAAGCTTGGAGCTTGGTGGATCATCCATGGCCGAATTTGGAGGAGCACAAAAAGCCCACTGTCGTGAGCACCTTGGAGGAGGAAAAGAATTTTTTATGTTCGTCGCATCGCTCAACCGATCATTGTAAGTATGATTCCGCCATATTTCATTGTAGTATTCACACATGTTTGATGCTTAAATTGATCATTGGGACCTAATAGAAAACCAACAGTTCCATCTCTTGATTTGCCTCAAACAACTCCTTAAGTGTTCGCATGATGCTCCTGTTGGGTTCTCTAAGAACATGTCCAAGATCAATTAAGCATAAAATTTGTGTGAATAATCAAAGTAAGTTGCGGAAAAAGTACTCACATTGATCGGCAATGAGGATGTAGGATTTCAAAATTTTGCTCCTTTGTGTAGTGCTCCAAGCTCCTCCTTTTATTGTAAGTTGACCTCCAAGCTTTGATTCTTGAATTCCAAACTCAAGGGATAGGTTTCCCTAAAACCTTTGAATGACCCCTTTTGTGTGCTAGCACTTAAGATTTTTGAAGCAAAAATCAAGTAATAAGAACCCTAGGTTCACGCCCAATATGAGAGAAAATTGGGAGGAGGTTCATGGCCAAGGCATGGAGAGGAGAAAAAAAATGAGTGAAGTGTAAAAATGATTTTCAAAAAAAATCAAACACCTAATACCAAATCAAAGTTGGTAAATGTCTTTCACATTTTTCATAATAAAATAATGAAATGTGTAAATCAAGCCATCAACCACTACCTAATTCCATCAACATAAAGTGATGAGAATGACATATGATGTGACTTGATGTGGGCCCCACATTGATTCAAAATCCGAGTGGGCCCGCAAACACATTCCGGGCTCGGGTTCGTTAATTTAGAAATTTTCCGTTGTGACTTAATTAAATCAAATTTAATTAAATAATTATGCCTAGCAAAATTACTACTAAGTCGCTCGCGAATTAATTCTAAATTAATTCGTTCGCCCGAATTAAAATCTAATTTTAATTCCGTTATGAAATCTAATTTCATATAATATATCAAATATATTATTTTATCGATTAATTCCGAATTAATCGTTCTCTCTCTTTCAATTGAATTTTATCCCAGATAAATTCTCGCCGTAATTAATCCTAGATTAATTTTCTCTTTCTTCTAATTAATCCCAGATTAATTATGTTCGAGTCATAAATCATCGGTCAATCTTCGGGAAGCGACCCATGAGATCCCTTGATATGTTGGTAGTAAATTTGGTCGTCGGACTATCCGAACACGTGCGTACCCGGTACCACATTTTTACCGATTTACAAGACATGATTGGCTTCTAGCAAAGTACCGTGCCTACCCAATTCTCCAGAAATATTCTTTTAAGTAATATGTAATTTTGCCAGGCGTAGTATACATAGTATTGCGTATTACGATCCAGTATCGATATCACATGCTAGGCCTATGGCCGGAATTATGTATGCCCCGTACGAAGCATATATCGGATCTCTGGTAACTAGTCTCTATAATCGGATAATCATGACCTAGTCATATTATCCCGATGACTACAGTACTTAAGAGTACTAGTTCCGTATCCTGCTTGATCATCATCTCCATATGACTGGAGTGATACTTTCATCTTGACATCACACCCAATACACTACGATTCTCAGTATACCCAGAAGAGGCGTATACAGAACCTGTTAAAGCCCCAGACGACCAAAACCAAAGTATACTTATTGTCGCAAGTATTAGAGATGCAAGTTTCAGGTTAAGACCAAATACACCTACCCTGATTCGGATTCCAATAGACACATAGTCATACTACAATAGGATTCCGATGGGTCTATCCAGAGCGAAGTTGTTCCCGTACCATCGGTAAACACAACCTCCTATCACACTTGCATAAGCATCCAATACTTAAATATATGAGAACTATATCGTTATGCTCCCACAACGCGCACAAGTGCAATACTAGTCTATTCTGCATTATCGATGTCCAGTCTCGATAATACTACGACTATGGATATTTAATGATTAAACCTTTTTTGGATTAATATTGTCTCATATCTTATTAATCTGGTACTAATCATATGGACTTTTATCATTTATATATCTTGGTAATGTAATTACAAATGATAAAAGAGCAATATCCTTTGTCACATAATTTATTTGTACAACGACACCATGTTTTATACAAATAGTGATGTTATGGGTCATAATTATCCAACAGCTCCAAGAATCTGGTACTTCAATGTACTGTCTCAGCAAATCTTGAACCATCGATCCCAAGATGTAGGATTTCACCTTTAGGTTATCATCCTTCCATTTATCAAAAGTTTCTCGCTCTTCTAGATTGGAGTCAGGATCGATTTCAACAGGCAGTGGATTGATAGTGACATATGTCAACTTTTCAAACTCCAAGACAATATGCATATTCATTTCCCATTCGAAATAGTTTTTGGATCCTTTTAACTTATTGGAATCCAAAAGTTTCATCAATGGATTAGCGGCAGCCATCTACAAGACAACATTTTTTTAAAAGAGTAGCAGAATATTTTTCATTTCAAAAGTAATAACATTAATTGATTATGGAATTTTAAATCTTTTAGTGCCCTCCCACTACTTTACATAATTCTGTAATCTCCCTTAACGGAAAAATATAAATTTGACTATCAAAAATTCATAACGGGAACTGGATCCCATGACATTTACTCCAGCCTCACACTAATGGCGATATTGGCCTTTATAAACTCATTAGGTAGACCTCCAAGGTCAATCACTTCATGTGACTCCTAGTTTGGTCCTGAACCATTTCTTATCCTCACACTAATGATGATATTGGATTAAGACGTGTTCTAGGTGTATACTTGTCAATGTACACTAATGAGCTTCATATGTACACCCTTACACTAATGACGATATTGGGTGACTAAGTTAACTTATCATGCTACATCTAATATTTTACCGGAGCGATCTAAGTTCTGAGCACTTATACCCTCACACTAATGACGATATTCAAAAAAAGTAATAAGAACCCATTCATCTCCGTATTGACAAGACGGACCATCCAATATTGCTCCAACATTACTAATACTATTGCTTAAATAAAGTAATCACCTAATCACAGAAGATTTATGACAATCAAGTCAGTAACTTAATTAGCTCAAATTTTTAATTTAAAACATGCAATACATATTTAATATGTCTTATGCATAATTAAATTAAAATTATTATGGCATAGATTCAAAAACATTTGTTGTGTGGTTAAGCCTTGCTACTGATACCATTCTGTTGGGATAGTTGTGGAACCCCTAGGGTCAGATCGATGTCCCACGCAGCAGAAATGGGTCTAACCTGTGGATATTAAACATGGGTATAATTTTAAATTATTTAATGAAATACTATATTCCATTACGAGTGTATAAGAAAAAATCGGGGATGAATCGTAATTCGAAAACTCAAAAACAGACGAAAACAAAATTACCACGCTCGCGCACAATGCGCACGCACACTGTGCGCGCACTGCTCAAACAACAACCTTTTTTATTTCATTTCTTTCTCTCCTTCAGCTGAGCAAAAGGGATTATGGTATTTTACCCTAATTTATTTCGATTTTCTCTAAACACTTAAAAAACACCCAAAATTATTTTTAACATCAAAACCAACATCAACACATGTTATAAAATAAAAATCAAGTTTTTCAAAATATCAAATATATTTATAAAAACATAAATTTATTCTAAATACGTTTTTGCGTAAATTTTGAATCCAATACATAAACCAAATTAGAATCCTAATAAGAAATGTTTCGTGAACAATTCTAGGTCACCCAAATGTGATCAAGTGATTCTAGAATGGTAGCCATAACTCTAAGCTTTAATCTAGAGTTCCCAAGTCTAATTTTATTTTTATGTCTAACATAAATATTTTGACCCAATTACAAGCATATTGTGTTTATACTTCCAAAGCATTCTAACACAATTTATTAGCCTTATTTTAACATTAAGTTATGTGATCATGCATCTAATACATAATTCATAACTTAAGAGAAGTTCAAACTTACCTAGCAAGATTGATGCAAGATCCAATCTACTTATTCTTTATTGAAATGGTTGGAGAACCTCCAAAGTGTGCAAGCTTAACTTCAAGATCCAATCATGATTTCCAATACTAGCAAGCTTCACTTCAAGATCCAATCTTGATTTCTCCTAGATGAAATATTGTAGAGACCTCACAAGCTTATCTAAACACTTCTCTAACTTAGGCTAATTTCTCTACGAATTTGCTTGTACTTGTATTTGTTAATTAAAATCTCCTTAAGCTTGCTATTTATAGCAAAACTTAGACAATGTTTAATTAATAAAAGAAGTAATCAACTTTTAAGTGGGCTTAATTTAATTTATCCAAATATATATAATTAGGTGTGACTAATCTCCATTGTCTCCCACTTTAATTTAATCCAATTAAATCAAGCCAAGGATTAGGAAATGGATCAGGTAAATGTTTGCCACCTTGATTTAATCCAATTAAATCAAGCCAAAACCACATATTATTACATACTTACACTTACCATAATATCCTCAAATGGTAGAGATAATTATGATTTTACAATCAACCCCTTGTGTAATTATTGAATTATTCTGATTAATTCAATTAGGTTAAAGTAAATAATCAATGTTATCCAATAACACTTGATTATCTTAGTTGATAATTATAATATCGATTATTATCTTTTATCAAAAATAATCGGCTACTCAAGTGCTCAATGAGTACACTTCATATTGGGACTCTATAAGTTCAGACAAGTTCATCATATAAGTCTAGCTAATATGTACGTAATTCGGCCACCTCCTAATTAGCGAAGGATACGAACGACCTTTCTGACCTATACAAGTCGAGGTCATCATATATGTTTAATAATCCCTCCATCTTAGGCCATCCGAGTTGTGCTTAGGAAACATAGAATATACCGTCAAGTTTTCGAGGCGCACATCTCATGTCGACATGTCCACGATTCTTCATAACTGATGTGATCCACCCTAGGTGATCGACTTTGGCCAAAGATTTAAGAATCGTGACATTACAAACATAGATATCCAAACCCCTTATGGAACACATACGGGCCGACAGATCATATCTTGCTTTGCACTTTATTACAGAGAGCAGTGGTCCACACCCAACGAACATCTAGAGGCCAGACCATGAAAGGTTTCTGAAATACATGGCATCAAAGTGTGGAGGATCTCACACAAAATCAATGATATCTTATAGTCAAAGGATTACATATGCTACTCGAATCGAGGGGATTCCTATTGATGGTTGTGTGTACTTCCAACTATTAGGAATCACCTGTGAGTCATTCAGTATACACTTTAATGAATATTGACAAGTCTATATGAGTTTCCAAAACTCATGGTATATCGGGTTAAACCATTGGAACTTCAATTCTAATATACGACATGTGCTAGTCTTCTAGGTTATAGGAATTCGACCGTATTCCAAAATCAACGACTAGGAATATTTACTTTAAGAATAGTTTACACCTACTGTCAAGACTATTCTAAGGTCGGTGTCATTCTTAGCATATATATACATCAATCTAATATGCATAATGACAATAGCATTAATAAGGTATGAAATGAAAAAATGTAGTTATTTTATTAATAAAAAATAAAATGTACAATTCAGATTTGCACTCAAAGCACCAACTCTATCAATAGGACGTTACGTCTCATCGTCCCCCTATACGTCTAAACTGGTGGTCTTGGGGCGTTACATCTCGATGTCCCCCAAGCCACTGAACTGGAGCCGGGGGTGCAGATCTATGCTACCCTCTTGACTCTGAATCTAGGGTCTAGAGGCGTTATGTCTCGCCGTCTCCCTAGCGCTGAATCTAGGATCTAGGGGCATCTATCATCCATAGTCCTAAACTATGTGTGCACACATTCTCTAAATCTGTCAATTCCATATTTGTACCAAGTTACAACTGAGGTGGGGTTTTCCCCCATGCCTCCAAAACTCACAAAACCATGCTTTTATAAATCACCACATTTTAAAACATTGCTCAAAATATTTTTATTCATAAAACATCTGAAATAAACTTGGCTAACGCCCTAAATGCGAAAAATAAGTTTCAATCTCATAACATGTAAGTAAACACAACTTAAGAAAAGTGTCCACTCATTGATTTGGAATCTGGCTGACATTACTTTACTTCGACGTAGGAGATTGCGGTTCCTGTAAGGATATATAATTGGTATAATTTATTAGAATATAGGCCGAGGAATATATTTCAGAATTAGGCTAAGTTTCTCAATTCAATACAAATATAAACATCACACGATGTATTATATTTGAGACTTGTTTTAAGGTCTGTATATGTGTCGAAACGAAACTCTTAGGGTGGCCTCTAACATTTAAAGTTGAATATGAAATAAAATGAAATTGTTTCTGCCTCGCTACACGACGTCCATGCAAACAGACCCAGGCAGAGAGCATGCTCTGTTTCGTGTCGTGACGTTAAGCCTTGACGCTCACACGAGTAGAGGTGAAACGGAGCCCTTTTCCTTGTCACGCGTCGCGATGCTATCCCCAACATAAAATCTTCAATGTCTAGTTTGCCCAATTGTATTTCCAACACTTCCACACTACAACCTTTACAAAAAAAACTATTTAATCTTCAATATTCACACATCCTATATCATTATACCATCACCAAAACAACCCTTTGATCTCATAACTCTTGTTTTAGCTCAACATTTAAGATTTCCAAAAATTTGGGTATTTCATTATGCAATCAATTTCTTTGTTTATTATTCACCTAAATGCACTCACTAGTATGCCAATAACTCTAACATATCATCATACCATCAAAATTCCACTATCCAAGATTTGTGTCAAGATTTCCTTACCTCATTTCCTTTGATTTCCTTCACAACTCAAGATTCCAAAGCTTGATATTCTTCTTCCTAGCTTGTTGTGGGTTGGTTTTGCCTTTGTTTCCTCTTAATTTTGGGTAGAAAATCACTCTCTATCTTCCTCCTTTCTTCTTTTCTTCTTCCTCTCCCCTTCTGATGAGCGGAAAATATATCAATATTTACCGCCCCTGTTACTTAATATTTTGTATAGTTTCACGAGTTTTATGAATGTTTTGATGTGTTTTTATTTATTTTACAGATAAAATAAAATCGGGACTCAATTAAATCAATCAGGATGAAATGTGGAACAAAGAAGGGTAAAAATTGGACTTGACATTTTGATTTTGGTGGTTGGAAACTTGAAATGGCGTTCTAATGAAGTACAATTTCGGAAATTTTGGCTTTGCGCAATTTTCGTATTTTGGCCATAATTTTGTACTCCAATATCGGATTGAGTTTATTCAAGCATCAGATGAAAGAAAACTTAAAGATCTACAACATTTTTGTTCGTAAGAATTTCGAATTCGGAAGTTTTCAAGACCAAAATTGATGAAAATTAAAAGTGTGTTATATGTAATAATTAAAGTCATTATCAAAAAATAAAAAAAAATGGAAAATGGCAATTTACAATTGTCAAAATGTTTGGTGGAGGATTTGGTGTCATGTTAGGTGGCATGTTTGGTGGAGAAATTATTGGAAGCCTTTATACTTGCCTCCCACCATTTTTCGGCGAGCCTCTAACCCTCTATGGAGTACTCGGGAAACCTAGTTTCCTAGTGGGCTAGGATCTCGTTAAATAACACAAAACCTTGACTTTGGCCAACAAGTTGTATGAAACTTAACTAGGTAGATCTCTAAGATCAATTAGATCCCATCCAATTCCTAGATCCAGTAGGTGGACCTTGACCGGCGTAAACACACACGTATAACGCAAGCGCACGTATCGTTCAAGTAGTATAAAAATATCGATCCCACGAGGACTTAATTCCTACTGTTGTTATTAATTATTGAATCTATTTATTTACAGGTATCTAATTATATGGAGAAGGGAATTGATTGCTTTGATTGGTTGAGTGTGGAATTGCTTAATAAAAATAAAATAAACAAAAGAAAATACTAAGGAAAATAAATAAACAGACTCAAAAGATCTAGGGTCGTGATTCCACACAATACTGTTAAAAGGATGAATTGATTCTCTTATTTATGTGTACTAATTCAGTTTGCTAACCTGGAACACGAAAATATGCAAAAGCCTATGTCGATGGTCAGACGCAAATACCCAGTATAACCCAATTGAACCATATTCCTATGTCAACCACATTACCTGGATTTATTAAGACCAAGTTCCAATTATGGCTACCCCCGCCCGACAGGTATATGCCTATCCTGTAAGGAAATCTATTAAAGGGTTATCTATCCTCAAGGAAGATCGTGGGCTATTGAATCTAAGGCTGAAACCTAAAATCCCTATGTCTAGTTTATTTTAGAATTACCTCATCAATCTTATTAATTGCCAGTTAACAAGACGCATTAAGCTTAAGACTCAATAAACAAACTAAAGAACTACCCATAAAAATAAAATCAATTATTAAGTGTGTGTATTGTGTTTCATCACTTCCCTCGAATAAAAATAAAATGCTGGGGGTTGGGGATCCACTTTTACTATTTATAATTTAGATATCTCCCTTAATATAATACAGAAATTAAACATGATATTACCGACCAGCCATAAAGGCGGTAGTCCTTATTAAGTCAAATTAAGTCCGACCAGCCATAAAGGCAGTAATAGTATTTGAACATAAACCAGCCATATAGGTGGTAATTATCTGTCACCTAAAGACCAGCCATATAGGCGGTGCCACATTATGTCAAATAAATAAAACCAGCCATTAAGGCGGTAATCTTTTATATTTTGAATTATAATTTCCATATTATATTTAAGGGAGATTAATCTAAATTAAAATAATAAAAGCTTCACCTTATCCCCAGCAGAAAATTAACTACTAAATATTAAAAAGAAAGGTAGAAGAAGAGAACTACTATTACTGAAAATTAAAATACATAAATTAAAAATAATAATTATATATACAAAAATAGATGCTTCCTATAATATTAGAGAGAATTCTCCAAGGAAAGCATGAAGAAAAATGAATTTGGCGGCCTCCTTTTATAGGCATATTTTGGTCCAGCGTCGCGACGCTGTAATTGCACTAGCGTCGCGACGCTGGGTGCAGTAATGGGAGTCCACGTGTACGTTGACCACGCGGCTGTCGGCTGCAATAATTATGACACGTGTCATGCTCTGGTTGGCTGGCGATGCGGTCCAATGAAATCCTGCCACGTGTCAGCTTGTGATTGGGTGGAAATTCGGTCTAATAGAATGGTGACACGTGGCGTGCTCTGATTCATCGATTATTCGGTCCAATAGGAAGAGGACACGTGGCACGCGCTTGGGTTGGTCGTATAGGATGTTGACACGTGGCGGCCGGCGCACGTTAGCAGAACTGTTGTGATGGTGACACGTGGCACGGCGCACGTTAGCAAATTTTGACCAATCAGATTTTGACATGTGTAAAACGGTGTACGTTAGCAGGTCCGGCGCAGGCTGGGCGTCGCGACGCGCAAGACTTCAGCGTCGCGACGCGACAAAGACCAAAATATTCCAGTTGACGCATTTTTGTCCATTTTTACCCCAAATTGCCTCCAGTGCTTTCCAAACTTTCTTTATCTGCAAAATAACAACAAAACACATCAAAATGTTTATAAAACTCGAGAAACTATACGAAATATTAGGTCAAATGAGTGGGAAAAAGTGATATAAATACCACTCATCAGACCTCCAAGTCCGAAGCATATATCCAATATATCCAATATATTTCCTAACCTTTTTCCTCTGAATCAACTAAGCCTTGGCTTTGGCTCAACAAGCTTAATAAAACCAGTTAAGCGTGACCCATTGACAGTGGGAAAGCTTCGTAATCGAGGTCGATGAACAAGAAGTGACATTGACTTTGGCCAACAAATCACAACTTGCCCAAGACATACGATATGGAACAAAGCTTTCTTGATTCAAACATATCCGCGATGGACAAAGGTCTTGACTTTGGCCAACAAACCAATGCCAATCTTGGATCTTGAGAGAGAATCACTCAATGGAAGGAAAAACGCTTAATATAAAATGATGGTTTTTGTCGCGATTTGGCAACCAATTTATTATCTTTAATTAGGTCTCATCATACACCCTTAAGCATGCATTCTAAAAGCATAATGAGGCGCGATAAAATTTAATAATGATATGCGGATGGATATACAACAAATTGTTCCTAGAAAAAATCTCTTCATTTCCACTCTCCTGCTAGCACTATTCATACTTCTACCCAATTACATAATACTTCTAAAGAAACCTCATTAACATTCAGGGGAATTGGTGAGAAGAGAATTATAATGAGATAAGGAGATAATAGGCTAAGACTTGGCTATACCATTTGGGAACCCGTACATTATACTGGCATAAGTAAGGGACCATTCTGAACCCAACCGTTTGAGGTCTTCCCTTGCGAGGGGTGAGTGCGGCCTTAAATATTTCCTAGTTCACACTGGGTGGCGACTCATTCATTCTCCGATTTAGTCCCCCTGGGCTAATCCGTACTCTCTACGGACTGCGAGCCCAATAGTTTCGTGGTCACCGAACATCATAGGCATAACGGTAAACCCCGCTTCGCCTATACACACATGCATGTAATTTAGATATTTCTTGACTTTTCGGTTCTACGCTAACGAGAAATGTAACAAAAATTTAATGGTTAAGTTAAGTTATGTTTTCTAAGGTAGAATTGAACTGTTTAGAAATTGATCTAGATTATATTATGAATTTGATGTAGAGCAAAGCTTTCTTGAGGAATATCCCCGCTTAATTAAGGCAGTAAAGTGACATGTATTGGATGAATGTTTCTTGGTCCGTCTTGTCAATACGGTTTATGGGTATCTTTCTATGGCTGCATCCGAGAAAGTGCCAAAGCAGTGAGGGTGTAGTTGATAGAATTTTATCCATACCGGATGTATATTTGATACTAGACAAATTCAAGTGAAAATGGAAATCCTGAACGCGCCAAAACTGTCAGGACTACATCGGTAGCTTGAGTTTGTCATTAGCAAATGAAGCCTTGATACGTCTCCTTGTGAACGTGCCAAAGCTGTCATAACGAGAAACGGTCAGGACCAAAATCTGGAGTCATAGTGAGTGTGATTGACAATGAGTTGTCTACCAAATGAATATACGTAGGCGAGATCGTGCCAAAATTGTGAGTCAAAATATATTCATGGGGTCCACCTCTCACTATGGAATTCAATTTAATTATTGAATTCCCATTTTCCGTTGGGGATTACGGTATTACGTAAATTAGTGGGAGACACTGCTGGGTTAAAAATCCATAACTAAAGCAGTGTGTAATATTATGGAAATTGATGCTTTTGTTTTCCTTTATTCTATATTGTTAATAGAAATATACTTTTAATCCACTGCATGCATATTATTTGAATATGTTTTCTGACTTCACTTTTGGCTGCGTATTTCTAGAATTGGTTCTAGAATGTAGGTTGACTTGGATATTGTTAGATTAGTTAAAACCATCGGAACTGTTGTTCCGATTTTCTTTAAAATCAAGATAGTTAGTGACTTAGTTATTAAGTCATGATAAGTAATCTAAATAGATTTCTATTTAAGGATATAATTGTCTAGAGAGAATAGTATCTTGTGCGGTAAGAATTGACGTGAATTAGTTCATGTTTCGAGATTCTTGACTGGCATTAAGAAAACTCCATTAGGTATTTGTTTATTTTATAACGATGTTTCTTGGCTTTAGTGACTTTTAAGAAGTCATGTGTTTGACACAGTTTGCTAATCAATTATTTGTAATTATTGTGAATAATTGAAGGAAAATTATAAAGCTAAAGAAAGGAGATGTGTATAGTTGTGTATAGAGAATATCAATTCTCACAATACGACAACTGTAGGTATTGGATACCAGATCTCCGTTCTAGTTATTTAAAATAATGTTTAATGATTGTTTTTGATATTTGATATCAGAACTTGTGACTATTGGATAGTTACTTGTTCTATATAAACAATTGTTACATATTTTAATATGACTAGTAGTGTCATTGATAAGAAGATAAACATTAAGAAAAATATTCGGTTAACTAAATAACTTAGAACAGTGCCTTATGAGATTTTATCACATAAGCATTAGATGCTTATTCTGTATGGTAAAGAATGGTCTGATACGAGATCACACCACATATCCTTATCCATTTAATGAATATTGTATTTAGGAATGTGATCAAATCTCATTTAACCAATGATCGTCATTGGACCACAGATTTATTAAACTAATACATTGGAAGTATATAGCTTAATGAATTATAAATTGCCTTGGATAGTTTTCTTTACTTCGTAACTTAGTTAATGAATTGGCATGACAATATATTTTTGATGAAACGCGGATAGAATATTTTGACTGGTTCAAAGTTATTCTATTTGAAGTGTTGAAAACTATATCTTTAAAATTCATTGTGAGTCTTTGAATTGTTCAAGGATATTTGATATGATCAAACATATGAATTTATGGCAATTTGTTCTAAGGTTATTTAATGAATTTGATTCTTACTCAATATAATTCTTCTATGATTCCATCGTGATGGAATTGATCAGTGGGAGAAATCGAATCTTATATAATTTTGATTCGTTTGATGTTACCAAATTAGTTTTCAATACTCTTGGGGTTATGCTCCAATTACACTAATTCATCTTTTTAATTATTGTTCCATTAGTTTCTACAGTTACGTATATGATATGTATAGGTAGAAAATTCGAATCTTGAAAAATTTGAAATTTGAATCTTTCTTTTGTATAATGGTTATATAATTGAAAGTATTTGCGCCTCGGAGGTACAAGTAAAAGTTTATCATTTATTCTATTTAATAGAATATTGTATTCTGTTTGATAGAATATCTTTTCTAAGATACCGAGTAATAAAATTATTTTATTACTTGATAAGTAACATTAGATGTTAATGATTGTTGAAAAGACTTGACTTATTGAAGTCAAATGTGAGAGTGATAAACTATAATGGAACTACATAATTAATTAGATGTAATGACCCTACGATATATTCCGTATAAGTTTAATAGGATGTAAGAATTATTTCCAAAGTATTTGATACTTATTGGTTCTGTTGTTTTCTTATCGTAGAAAATTATCCTATAACTTATAGTGGAAGCGATATTAGATATCGATTTCAGTAGTTAGCATTGAACCATAGATCTAAAATTACTTGTAGCTTACTACGATCAAGTTTTGAACTTGATTAAGCTTTCATTATGAATCGTTCTTAAAATGTGCAAATTATTTGCGCAGCAAAAGCAATGTGAGCTAATTAAAGGTTTGACCTTTTATAGTATGACAGTGAGAAAGGTTTTACTCAGTGATCTATTGTAGATTTTAAAGAAACTTGTCTCTAGTCGCATTGATTGAATAATTAAAGATCTGTTGGTTAATGTTGATATTAAACTATGTATTTTGGCTAAAGAATGCAAAGTGGTGTTCATGAATGTTTTCTTCGAATGAGAAATTCGTTGTGATTTCATTCTAGAATGGACCTGGAGTTTGTATTCTGCTAAGATCACAGTTTGATAGACCAGCTTATAAAGCCTATTGTAGACTCAGATAAGTTTTCTGAAAATCTGTGTTCTCTAATTTTGATACAGTCAGATTGTCTGATTTTATCAAAGCATAGAGAATACATTTTTTATAATAGGGTCAGTAGGCGCGTACAAATTTCTTTCTAGTGTTATATATCCTAATGACATTATCATTATAATGTAATAATGAAATAATGAAATTTTTGTGAGGTAAAAGATTTACCTAAGTCTTCTTTTCTCCGTGATAGCAGTGAGAGTAGTCACTGTTATATTTGATATAAAGTTTCATATATGATATAAAACTAAGAGACTTGTGAGAAACTCCCATTAAGTAGTGCATTATATATGATCTAATAAAGGACGCAACAAGACTATCTGTATGACAGTTAGTATAACTGTTTGACAGTTAGTGTGTCTCTTGTATATAGGATGATGGCATAATGAATACTGTATTATGTACGATTAAAGATATCAACTTAATTGTAATTGTTACGAGTTATTTTGATATGTTGCAGACCATAGGATGTGTCTTGAAACATGTTCTTTATTATCCTTGAGATATTAAGAACAAGTTTCTTATTCATGGAGAATATAATTCACAACCATTAGGGTCAGATAATTTTGGAGTCTAATTGTGACGTTAGATGGTCTACGTCATATAGAGTCAGAAAAGATGTAGTAGGAGTGTCACAGTTGATTCTACTGTATTAGTGGAATTCATTGCAACTTATGAAGTATTGACTTATGAAGTTGCATAGTGACCTTATAGATTAGAAGTTTTGATATTAGTGTTGTACTTGTGGTTTTCTGCATAGTATTTTGGATTTGATCCCTAAATACATAGACAACTTAGTAGCTATAGCACAATATTGATATCGCATCTGAGTCAAATTGATGTAGAACTTGGGTTCTACAAAATATAAATAATGATGGTTAAAGGAAACGATTGGGTTTGTTGGACAAACTCAATTTGTTAAATCAGACTTACTTGTTGTTGCCTATCTCTTGAGTTCTAGGTGAGCTCTTGAGGGCCATGTGTATGTGATACACATTGAGATGTGTATATGATACCGTGGATTGGCACTAGAGCAAGTGGGAGAAATTATTAGGGTTGGTGCTCGGAGTGCCAATCTGGATAGTATTTATGTCCGATTCATGAATACGATCAATGTCTTTTTTCCATAATATTACTTATTTAATGGTAGCACCTCTTGTATTTTATATAAATATTCGATCTAATTACGATTAGATATATAATTATGATTAGATTGAAATTAAATCTGATTTAGTGATACGTGTATATTAGACAAATACCCTAGGATTTACAATGTAGTGCGCAGTTACAACGTAGTTTGTAATTGACATTGGGAAGCGTCACTATAAGTTGTATATCCTTAAATAAAGTTTTTGGTCAAGATTTACTAACACAGGTCGGTTAGTAAAATCCACTGAGACCAGTACATGTCGTATATCCTTACTTGGTCTGATGGTTTATCCCAATGAACCATGAGTCTCAGAGACTCGTATAGATATGTAGGTGTTTATTTGATAAACATTGAATGACTCACTGAAGATTTCCTAATAGATGGTACACCAACGTCAATAGGAATCTTCTCGAGTTGAGCGAGCATAGTGGTCCTTCGACTTGAGATATCATATTGGATATATGAGTTATCCTCCACACTTTGATGACAGTCACATCACCGATCTATTTAGATCAGACCTCCACTTGTTCATTACTGATGCTCATGATATCCAGTGCGTATCAAGATAGAATCTGTCAGTCCTGTGTACATGGCATAGGTATCCTGCACGTGTTTGCGATCTAGTAAATCCATGGTTGTGGTATAACTTCGGAAGCAAGTTCCGAGTGTTATTTAGAGATCGTAAATTTGAAAGTCGACTATATTATACCATAAGAATTTACGGTCTTATATATATCCCAGGTATAATATGGATAGCCTGTGATGGAGGGATTATACGTATGCAATGACCTCGACTTGTATAGTTTAGCGAGATTATCTATTGTCGTCATAATTCATAAATAGGTGAATTATGGACACGAAATTGGATTTCGTGAAGGATAAACCTAAACTTAGAGAGTCCCACAATATGAAGTGTACTCGTTGAGAACTTGGGCAGCGCATTATGAATAATACAGATTATTCATAATACTTATGTAGGGGTTTTAGGGGCTAAATCCGGTAACGCAGCGGAAACGGTGGAGAATCAAATTTTCCGATTTCAAAACTTTTTCTCAGATTAATTAAATAAACATATTTATTTAATTATCCAATAATCAAATTATGAAATAAAATTCAATAAATCATATTTAAGTGAATTTACCGAATTGCCCTTACACTTGGTATTTTGTTCATTTTAGTCCGAAATTGTTCAAATCAATTTTGGATGATTCTAAATCATTTATAAGATGAACTTAGCATGTTCAAAACATTAAAACACCAAGGGCAACATAAAATCCCAAAAAACCAAGTTTGGCCGAGAGCCTCACTAAAGGGGGTGTTTGTGCATTTTGTGATTTCATGCTTCAAAACACATCAAGATGTAATCTAATCAACATGAAACTTTATATGCATCATATACACATCCTTATACACAATATAAATGAAAAGCCCCAAATTTGGACAAGGTCTTAAACCCTAATTTTTCAATTTCTTCAAATTGGACAAATTAGACCAAATTGGTTAAATCAATTACTTCAATCATCATTCTTCCATCCAACCAAAGTCTCAACACAATGAAACAACTCAAGATTAAATCTAGGTCATTTAAGAGTGGGTCAAAAACTCTAGATTAGCAACAAAGTTTCCAAAACCATAAAAGAATACTTATAACTACACTAGTCACAAGCTTCCTCCATTATACATGCTCAACACTTTCACCAAACATTTATCCATCAAAAACACAAGAAATAAAGAATATAAAAACTCAAGAACATCACAAGATGTTTCCCACAACAAGAGGAACAAATTACTCTCTAATGAAAGGTTGGAAATTCTTACTATTTTCCAAGCTTTTCCTTGATTTTCTTTTCTTTTCTCTCTACCTTTCTTTGTCTTCTTTAATGGAGTTTAGGTTAGAAATGTTGGAGTTTCTAGAGGTCCCAAGATCAAAACTCAAGCATGAATCATAAGCGAATACAACGACGGAAGTGCGGAATACTTACATCGAGCGGTTGAGAGACGATTTGGCAACAAAAACGAACTGAAATTCTGCTCACTGCCCACTGCTCATGTGCGCCCACTGCAGCAGTTTGGTGGTCTGTTTTGCGCCATTTTGAACATCAAAAACGAGCTTCAAGCTTCATCAAAAACGTTCCTTGCTCATGGGTATACTTCCCTTATCACCTTGGCATGATCCCGGAGTGTGCTAGCACTCTTGTTTTGCCACAAAACACACTTGCTTCCCTCCATTTTCTTTTATTTTGTTCGGCAGTTCACTGCCTCTTGAAAACCAGAAAATGGCGTGAGAGAGGAGAGGAGAAGAAGAGGAGAGAGTGCCTTTTCGATTTCCTTTTACTATTTTATTTGTTTCAAAAACGTGAGAAGGAAAAGAGAAAAGCAATGATGAGATATGATTTACCAAAATGAATTTTTAATTAAAAAACCCTTCAAAAACCGTGAAAAGTTTTCCCTCCAAAAAAAAATTCATTAAATGGCATCATCTTATTACATTGAGAATAGAGACAATGTATCATCCCATAAAGGTGACTAAAACATCCATCATCTATTCGTGTCAAGTAATGAGACTTCGCGATGTGATTTGCGGATCCTACTCGTTTCAAAATACGAATGTGTTCGCAAACACTTTCGGGCTCGGTTTCGCTAATTCCGAATTAACGCATTTCCGTCGCGACGAGAATTAAATAATTTCGCCTAGCGAAATTACTATTCAGATCGCTAACGAATTAATTCTAAATTAATTCGTTTGCCCGAATTAAAATCCGATTTTAATTTCGCGTCGAAATCTAATTTCGTTTAATAATATATCGAATATATTATTTTATCGATTAATTCCAAATTAATCGTTATCTCTCTCCTAATAAGGCATTTTATCCAAGATAAAGTTTCTCTGTAATTAATCCAAGATTAATTCTCTCTCTCATCATATAATCCCAGATTAATATAAGTGCGAGTCATACGTCATCGGTGAATCTTTGGGAAGCGACCCATGAGATCCCCGGATATGTTGGCAGTCAAATCGGTCATCGGACTATCCGAACACGTGAGTACCAAGTACTACGTTTTACCGATTTACAAGACAAGGTTGGCTTCTAGCAAAGCACCAAGTCTACCTAATTCTCCGGTCATATTCATCTAAGAATATTTAAGATCTGTATCAAGCGTAGTATACCATTGTATTGTGCATATCGGCCCAGTATCAGATAGTCACGTGCTAGGCCTAGGGCTGGATAAGTGTCTGCCCCGTACGAAGCACATGTCGGATGTCTGGTAACTAGTCTCTATAATCGGATATACATGACCTTGTCATAATATCCCGATGGCCGCGCAGCACTTAAGAGCACTAATACCGTATCCTGCGTGACATCATCTCCACTATGACTGGAGTGATACTTCCGTCTTGACATCACATCCAATACACTACGACTCTCTGATAAACCCAGAAGTGGTGTACGCAGAACCGGTTAAAGCCTGTACCACCAAGACCAAAGTCTATCGATTATCGTAAGTATTAGCGATGTAAGTCTCAGGTTAAGACTATACACACCTACCTTGATTTCGGCCTCCCATAGACACATAGTCATAATACCAATGGGATTCCGAAGGGTCTATCCAGAGCGAAGCTGTTTCCCGTACCATCGGTGAAACACGACCTCCTATCGCACTTGCATAAGTCTCCAACACTTATATATATGAGAACTATGCCGTTGTGCCCTCACAACGCACACAAGTGCAATATTAGCCTATTCCGCATTATCGATGTCCAGTCTCGATAATACTCCGGCTAGGGATATTTAATGATTAATCCTTCGGGGACTGATACTGTCTCATATCATTCTCAGTCCAGGAACTAATCATAGGGACCTCTCTTCATTTATATATATCTATGGTGATCTAATCACAAATGATGAGAGTGCAATTTCCTTGTCACATAGTTAATTTGCTACAACAACACAATGATCTGTGCAAATAGTGACGCTATGGGTCATTTTGTCCAACAAGAAAGTGTATTGAGTTATTTACCAAATAAAAAATAAAACAATTTATACTTGTCTCACTTTAGCCTGGCCGAATTTGGCCAAGCATTTACAAGAAAAATTAATTTCAATTTCATTTGAATTTCAATTTTATCAACTTGTTAAATATCTAATAAACACTTTATAGATATTTTAATTAAGTCAACAAAGGCAACTAAGCCTTAAAAACAAATATTCAAATCTTAATATATTTATATTTTAATTAATTTAATTATTGAACAATTAAATAATTAATTAATTAATTAAATACAAATATATTAAATATATATTAATTTACATTACATTAATATTAAATACATATATACATTTATGATATTAGTCAAATATCTCAATTTGACTATTAATTAATGTGTATTTAAATTAATCAAATATCAAATGTAAATACACAATAATTAAGGAAATGACTATAGGGTCACTAAGCATGTATTTTGTGTTTAACCTTTAAACGACTTTATAAATAATCAACATTATTTATAAGTGTTGCTCTAGTGCTCTACGAGTATATTTCATTATTGAGACTCTCTAGATTCAGGCATATCCGTCACGAAATCCAATTTCGTGTCCATAATTTATCCACCCTTAAATTATGACGATCACGGATAAACTCGCTGAATCATACAGGTCGAGGTCATGGCAAATGTATAATTCCTCTGTTACAGGTATCCGGATATATCCCAGAGATATAGATGTAAACGTCAAATCTCTATGGGGATTATCCAGTCGACTATTCTATTAGCAATCTAAAAAAGAATGTTTAGAACTAGTTTCTAAACTGTACCACGGGCCCATGATTTTATCTGATTGCTAATCATTTGGACTACCTATGCTCTGATACACATAACTGACAGATCTTATCTTGACACACATAGGACACCCTGAGGATCTATCTACACCCAACGAACATGCGGAGGTCTGATCTAAATAGATCGGTGACGTGACTGCCATCTAAGTGTAGAAGATGTCTCATGTGCCCACAATGGCATCTCAAGTCTAAGAATCACAAGTGTTACTCAACCCGAGAAGATTCTTATTGACATTGGTGTACCATCCATTAAGAATCTTCGGTGAGTCATTCAGTGTTTATCCGATATAAACACCCACACGTCTATACTAGTCTCCAAGACTTATGGTTCATTGAGAAACCATTGGAATCATATATTCCAGTATACGACATGTACCGGTCTCAACGGGTTTACTTTACTGACCAAGTAGTAGTGTAAACCTTGACCAGAAACTGTCTGAGAATGACAACGTCATGATACTACTCAATGTCAGTTGCGACGCTTTTGCAACAGTACCATGACTAATCATTCTAAGGTCATTACGTCTTTACCAGATTAAAAGATACATTATAATATAGAAACTGCATATATTATTCATAATAATAATGTTTTACAGAAGTATTCAAAAAAAATACAACCGGGAATTGGCGCTCTGAGTACCAACCCCAACAACTTCACCGAATTAAATGAGTTAATTCGAATCGTTTACACGGTTAAACGAAAAACACATACTTTCGGGAATTTTGGTCAATTAATAATTCATGTATTTGTATTTGATACAAAATTTGATTTAATACATATTAATTAATTGTCAAATAAGACTTTGACACATGCCATTAATATATGTATTTGTTATTTAATGTAAATACAAATACATATATAATAATAATTATATTAATTAATTATTTAAATGTTAAATATTTAAATAATTAAATGATATCTATTTCATAATTGTTATGTTATATGGCTGATTATTATTGATACTTGTGGCAAGTTTTAATTAAACTTTAGGTGTGCAAATTTGATTTGCTAACATAAAGTTTGATTTTGTTTAATTGAATTAAAATTAGAAATTGACCAAAATGCCCCTACCTAAGTCGGCATTTGGCTTTTTTAAAAGGGAAAATTTCTCTTTTCACTTAGGAGGAAACCTTGGCCGGAAGTTTGATCCTCCAAATACCTCTCAAATTTGCTTGATGATTCAAGGAAGAAAAGGGAAGAAAATCAAAAAATGCTTTAGGAAATTAAGAGATTAAAGGTAATCTTCAATATCTCTAAGCTTAGAAAGCATGTTTCATATTCTTGATCACCTAAAGACATTCTAGGGTTCTACTTTTCTTTCGAATTTGGGGTTTTATGATTTGGAGGATGAAATTGAAGGCTTGGTGCATGTGTGAAGTGGTATTGAATGATATTATTGTAATATTTGTTCAATTTGATCATTTGATGATATGTTGTCATTCTAGAGTGTTATGACCACTCTTTTAATGCCTAGAATTGTTCTTGGGTGCTTCATTGGTGGTGACTTGGATTGGTGTTGTGATTAATTTGATTAATGTTGAAAAAGTTGGATTAAAGCATGAAAAATTGATTATTTTTGTTACAAAATCAGATCTGGAAAAAAATGGGTTTATTATGATGAAAATAATGTCATATGAATGTATTGGATGTGTTTGGGTGTTGGAATAATTGCCATAAACTGTTTCGGAGTTGTAATATACGAAAACGGTGAAAAACAGCATTACCAGGTGACTTTTGAGCCAACCGGGTAAGGCTGCCCAAACAGTGAATTGGTCACTATTTGGACAGCCCATGAACTGTCCTAACACTATTGGGGCTGACCTGGCAGCCCTCATGTTCATTGGGTAGTCGGTTCGGTCAAAAATGCATTTTATGTCATTTTACGGAAAAATATTTTCATAAAAGTTTCGTGATGTTTCTTAACTATTTATGTCGTTATTTGATATCGAATAAATATGTTTAGGTGAAATATGAATGAATTATTCATATTAGATATTGAATAATTTATTCGGTAATTTAAAAAAGTTTTAAAATTACGATTTCACCCGAACCGCGAGCTTCCGCTGTACCCGCTCCAAAACCCCAACAGTTTCTTGGGTTTAGTAGGGTACTATAGGAGGTTCATAGAGAATTTCTCCAGAATAGCTGCTCCATTGACGCGGCTGACTCAAAAGAATGTGAAGTTTGATTGGTCTGATGCTTGTGAGAAGAGTTTTCAGGAACTCAAACGCCGATTGACTATTGCTCCTATTATTACACTGCCAGCGGGATCGAGAGGATTTACAGTGTTCCGTGATGCTTCCAGAGTGGGTTTGGGCTGTGTATTAATGCAGAGGGGGAAAGTGATTATTTATGCTTCAAGACAATTGAAGCCTTATGAGCAAAATTATCCCACTAATGACTTGGAAATGGCTGCAATAATATTTGCTCTGAAGATATGGCGACATTATTTGTATGGTGAAAGGTTTGAAATTTTCACTGATCACAAAAGCCTTAAGTATAACTAGAGCCAAAATGAGCTTAATTTTGAGGTAGAGGAGATGGGTGGAGTTGTTTAAAGACTATGATTTCTCCATTCAGTACCATCCGGGCAAAGCTAATGTTGTCACAGATGCCTTAAGCAGGAAGTCTATGGGAAATTTGGCTCATTTTCCAATTGAAAGATGGCACCCAGTCAAAACAAATACAGAGTTGTATGTTGGATGGAGAGAAATTGCAGGTGACGACACAATGAGGGTTGTTGGCGCATATTCAAGTTAAATCAACCCTTGTTGATGAAATCAGAGTTGCACATGAAGCGGATCCTGAGGTACAATAGATTAGATGTTGATTACAGTAAGGTACAGAGGATGAGTATTACTTAGACGGTGAAAACTTCATCATGAAGCATAGTAGAATTCTTGTTCCTACAGTTCCATAGTTAAAACGCTCGATATTAGAGAAGGCATATACTTCATCTTACACCATGCATCCTGGAATCACCAAGATGTATCACGACCTTAATGATCTTTATTGTTGGGATGGCATGAAAAAGGATGTGGCTGAATTTGTCACAAGGGTCTCACTTGTAAGCAGGTTAAAGCTAAACATCAGAGACCACCAGGGAAGCTGCAGAGTTTAGACGTTTCGGAGTGGAAGTGGAGAAGATCACTATGGACTTTGTTGTTGGCTTCCGCATACCTCGAAAGTGGTGTGATTCGATATGGGTGATCATGGATAGATTGACCAAATCTGCACATTTCCTTCCAGTTAAGACTAGTTTCACAGCAGCCCAATATACCAAACTGTACTTAGATGAGATAGTGTCGTTGCATAGAGTACATGTCTCAATTATCTCCGATCGAGGTTCTCAGTTTACCTCTAAGTTTTGGCAATCATTTCAGGAGGTTTTGGGTTCACAGTTACGCTTTACCACAGCCTTTCATCCTCAGACGGATGGTCATTCGGAGCGCACCATACAGACTTTAGAAGACATGCTTCGGGCTTGTGTAATTGAGTTTAAGGGTAATTGGGACCAGTATCTGCCACTTATAGAATTTCTTTATAATAATAGTTATCAAGCAAGTATTCAAATGGCACCATTTGAGGCTTTGTATGGACGGAAGTGCAGATCTCCAGTTAGATGGTTTGAAGTCGGGGGGAAAAAGTTATTAGGACCGGATTTGGTACAAGATGTCGTGGAAAAAGTAAAGTTGATCAGAGAAAGGTTGAGTATGGCTCAGAGTCACCAAAAGAGTTATGCAGACCACCGGAGGAAGGATTTGGAGTTCCAGGTGGGGGACTTTGTGTTTCTAAAGGTATCTCATTTTAAAGGAGTTGTGAGGTTCGGCAAGAAGGGTAAACTCAGCCCTAGATTTATTGGGCCGTTCCAGATACTTCGAAATTTTGAGGAAGAGCTTATGATTTGGCGCTTCCACCCAATATGGATATGATACATCCGGTTTTTCACGTATTTATGCTACGAAAATATTTACGTGACGAATCTCATGTGTTGGAGCCCCAGACAGTTGATATCCATCAAGACTAATCTTATTCGGAACAACCAGTAGCTATTGTGGGAAGAGAGACGAAGAAGATACGATCTCGATGGGTTCCTTCAATCAAGGTGATTTGGCAATATCACAAGGAAAAATAGGAAACTTGGGAACCGAAAGAAGCCATAAGAAAGCAATATCCCCAACTCTTCGCGGATGAAGGTATACATTATATCATTTAAACATTTTTATTCGAGTACGAATCATTTTAAGGAGGGAGAATTTATAACGACCCCAAATATTTTTGTTCGGCTATGGATGCTTGGTATTTTCTTTTCCGGATAAGTAAATAATTTTCGGGACCGACTTAGAGACAACGAACACCTATCTAATTTTAAGTCAAACTTTCATTTGTTTTGTTTTGCTTTTTTAAGGCCCAACAACAAATTTAAAAATAAAATTAATGAAAAGAAACCCAAGGCCCAACAAATGGAATTACCTAGTTTTTTCTAGAAATTGGATAAGTATTTGAAAGAAATAAAGAAAGAAAATAGGAAAATGCTTCCATTTCCTTTGGTACAAACATGAGTTAAAGGAAGATGAAGAAAGAGAGAAAGTGGCATTTTCTTAGCAAGAATTAAAGCTTATCAAGGATAGTCCATCAAATTAAACTCAAGAAGAAAGAAGAAGGGGATCAACAAGTATTGTTGAAGAAGAAATGAGATTGAATTGAGGTAAGAAACTTTTGACCCAAATCTTAAGTTGTGATTTTTTGAAGTTTGGTTGTTGGTAGTATGTTATTGATGGCTTGTATTGTGATTATTGATGGGTGTTGATATTAGAAAAATCACATTTGGGGAAATTTTAGTTTTCAATTCTAATGAGAACATTAGGTAAAGATGGGGAGTTTTGGAGGGTGGTGAGATGTTGAAAGTTTGATATAATGCTATTAGAAGATTGTATTTGCTTGTGTTGGATATGTAATAAGGTTTGGAGTTAATCATTGAAGGAATTAAAATCTGGCCCTGGAAACGGCGTCGCGTCATGACGTGTCAAGCTCGCATTGCGACGCAAACGAGGCTAATAGTGGCAGAAAAGCCCGGGCTCGGTCCGGCCCGTGGCAAAAAAAAAGCCCGGGCCGGGCCCTAAAAGGAAAGCCCAACTTGGGCCCGGGCCGGGCCGGGCCCGGTCCAAAATAAAAAAAAAAATTAATATATATATATATTTTTAATATATTTGTAGCATTTTTATTTATTTTTAGCATTTAAATTGTTAATTTATCAATGAAACTTGTGATTTATTTGTAAATTATCTTTATATATAGTGTAAATGTATTTATATTTGTACTTTTTTAATTTTTTAAATTTTAAATTTTTTTAAATTATGCCAAAAAAAAGCCCGTACCCGGGCTTTTTTTTGTTGGCCGGGCTCGGACTGGGCTTGTCAAAGCCTCCCGGCCCGGCCCATTACCACCTTTAACGACGAGGCAGAGGCATGCATTTGATTAACTCAGGCGCGTCACGACGCATATGGGACCGGTGTCGCGAAGCGAACCCAAAATCATAATTTTTTTTTCAAAAGTCGCGACGCGTAACTAAAAGTCTGAATTTTATTTTACATTTCATTTAAGGAATAGAAAATGTTCTAAGGAAGTAATCCAACTAGGTTAGGGAACTTAATTTGATTTCGAACTGTATCTTATAACTTATGATTCTAACTCAGTGTATTCCATATAGATACTCATCAGGAGCCACGTTCGCCCCCAGCGACGTGAAGGGAACTTTACCGGACTTCAAATCTGTGAGTGGAGATTCTTCTTATAAATTGATTTTATATTATTTGTTTTGATTAAGATTTGTTTCAAGACTTATTTTAAAGTTTTAAGGCACTAGTTTTATTGAATTCTTAGTTACTTCTTACGTAAGATTGTTTTGAAAGCCTTAAGATTTAAAAGAATGAGATTTATGTTGTTTTTCGAGGCATGGGGGAAAAACCCACCTCAGCTCTTACGTATGGAATTGACGGACAGAGATCGTGTGCACACGTAGTTCTGGGCTAGGGGACGGCGATACGTAACGCCCCTATACCCTAGTTTCAGGGTCAGGTAGTAGCATGGATTAGCACTACCGGCTCCAGTTCAGTGGTTTGGGGGACGGCGATACGTAACGCCCCAAGTCCACTAGTTAGGCGTATGGGGGGAAGGTGATACGTAACGCCCCCATGCGTCGAGTTTTTCCACACTACCAGAGATTTTCTTCACATAAAGTTTTCAGAAAATACTTTTTCTCAGCTTTAAAGAAAAGAACCAGTTTTCAAACAAAGTTTTCAAAAGTATTTTAAGAATGATTGATTTTACCCAGATATACTGATTCAGTTTCTTATTTTCTAGCTCCACTCACTGAGATTCTCAGGACTCACCCCCCCACCATTTCCCTATTCTTTTGCAGGATTCATCTTTTGGTGAGCCATGTGCTTCTTTTGGAGACCCTGATCGAGGACAAGTTTTATGCTGCAATCACTAGTCACGAGGTCTACTTTTCCAGATCTATATTCATATAGAATATAGTTCTCTAAGATGTCATTTTGTCTTACCATAGACATGTATTTGATGATATACATATACTATATATACTTTATACACTCTCAGATATGTATATATGCACATATTTGATTCATGATCTTACATTTAAGTTATTTAAGTTTTTAAGTTGCATGTGTGATTGAGTAAAACATTGCATAGCATTAAGATAAGAGCAAGTGTCCTAGTGCATGAGTTAGAGGCTTAGGCGACAGTGGGATCTGTTGTTTGCCGGTAATATTCTCGTATTTGGGGATGTTATAATTTAGCGCTAGCAAGGAGGCAACCCATGCAAATTTTTTTTTTATTTTGTTTATACATGATGTAGCATTTTTAATTTTGTGTGTTATTTAGGAAAAAACACAGACGGAGAATTTAAGGCAAAATAAACCAATCTACCAATGAAAATATGAACCATCAAGGAAAGGTGTCTAATAAATCGAGCGATTTGCATGGTAGTGTTGTTCCCTTCTCTTTATTTTGTTTTGTATTGCATTGGGGATAATGCTAGATTTAGGTTTGGGGGTGATTATTGCATGCTCTATCTTGTTATTTCCTACATGTTTTGTTTTGTTCAATGTATGTTTTCTTTTTGTACACTAACCAGTTGATGTCTTTTAAACTCTTCTTCTTTTTAAGACATGGGAATAATGTCTCAATTAGGTTGGGGGAGATGACAATTGATTAATTTATTTTTTTTTTTTGGAGGTTGTGTTTTGTTATTTTTGCCTAGTTGACTAGTTGTTTTTAATTTTCTTTGTTTTGTTTTGTTATGTCTGTTTTTTTTTTTTTGGTTTAATTTTTGACTAACCAAGTGGAATTTGTGTTTTGAGATAGGTGTGTACGGAGTTCACACTCCTGAGATGTATCTTAATCTAATTCGTAACAAGTTAATTTTTGTTTATTTCCTTTTGAATTATTTAAATTTGTGAATTCTCCGTAATATTGATTAAATTTGATCTTCATATTCTCATTTGACAGATATTATCAACATACACGATGACATATGAACATGGGTGTAAGTGAAATTTTATAATATTCAGTTCTCTGGTGTATTGGAGGTAGAACCTAAAGGCAGTGAAAGATGTTATTTATATATATAAATAATAAATAAATAATAAATATAAATATAAATGATGAATAAAAACTGACCAAGCTTTTACTTAGTAACCGGGCATCTTGCCTGGCCAGCAGTGACTGTTCACGTCAAACAGTATGGCTTGATTTAGTTAGTTAATAATAAGCTTCTACTTAGTAACCGGGCAACTTGCCTCAGTAAGCAGTGATTGTTCGCGTCAAAACGGTAAAGCTTAACTATTTTAATAAAAAGTTTTACTCAGTTTTTCGGACATCTTGCCTCAGTAAGCAGTGATTGTTCGCGTCAAATGGGTAGAGCTTGAAAAAAAAGAAAAAAAAAATATTTATGTTTATAAATAAACTTTCATTGCCTAAATGTGTGAACTCTAACATAACTTTAGGATAAAAATATTACTCTCTTTTCAACTACACTTGTGATATTGTGGGCATAATGAATTGATTAATACCTTGTTAATTGTGTAAATGGAGAATGGTAAAAAGCATATGAGAATTTACTTATTTGGCAATTTAGAAAGAAATAAAACAACTACTAACTTGGATAAGAAATTTCACTTTTTAGTTGAACTACTAATGTTTTGTTTCTTTTTATTTTTATTTTCTGGTACATTTTATTGACATTTGTGGGTATCGTCGCTCCATCACGAGACTATAACTATCCACTAGGGACACCTAGGGGTTTAAAGGTTTGTTGCATACGCTAAATGAAATCGTGATCCCTATGAAAGTGTCTTAGGTTAATTTAGTTTTAATTATTTATTCATTTCGTTTTGCTTGTTTTGCTCGAGGATGAGCAAAATGTTAGGTTTGGGGTGTGATGAGTGGAAATATATCAATATTTACCGCCCCATTAACTTAATATTTTGTGACTTCTTAAGTTTTATGAACGTTTTGATGTGGTTTTAGTTTATTTTGTATAAAAAATAAAATCGGGACTCAATGGAATCAATCAGGAAGAAAATGTGGAAAAAATAAGGGCAAAAACTGGACTTGACATTTGGATTTTGGAGTTGGAAACTTGAAATGGTGTTCTAACGAAGTACAATTTCGAAAATTTCATCTTTGCGAAATTTTCGTATTTTGGCCATAACATCTTACTCCGATATCGGATTGAGGTGATTCAAGTTCAAGATGAAAGAAGACTCAAAGATCTACAACTTTGATATGCATAAGAATTTCGAATTCTAAAGTTTTCAAGACCGAAATTGATGAAAAAGCTAAAGTGTGTTATGTGTCATTATTAAAGTCATTATCAAAAATAAAAAAAAAAATTGGAAAATGACAATTTACAATTGTCAAACTTCCACCAAATGTTTGGTGGAGGATTTGGTGGAGTGCTTGGTGTCATGTTTGGTGGCATGTTTGGTGGAGAAATTGATGGAGAAATTGATGGAAGCATTTTCTTTGCTGGCCATTTCATTTGTAAATTTCATACTTTCCTTCAGGTTTCTATTAAGGAATTTGAGGATTGTATCTTGTGTGTTTTATTTCTTGTATTTTAATTATGTATTTTTATTTTTAGTAATAACAGTTTGTCTATTTTTTACTTTCTTTTATGTTTAATAATTAATTTCCGATGGGGGAAGGGTGAAACTCTTAATATGATAATCTAGGTTAATCTCACTTATTTTAAAATAAAGAAATTGTAATTTAATAATATGGATTAATGTTAATACAGCCTATATGGTCTGGTTTTATTTATTTGACATAAAGTGACACCGCCTATATGGTCGGTCTTTAGGTGACAGATGATTACCACCTATATGGCTAGTTTAACTTAATTAATCGAGTAACACTGACAATTTTTATATTAAAATAAAGTGAGATTTCTACATTTGAAATATTAAAAGTGGATCCCCCAACCTCAGCATTTTATTTTTAATCTAGGGAAGTGATGAATCACAATATTCATGAGTTTAATAATTGATTTATTTATATTATGTATGGTACATTGGCTTGTTTATTGAGTCTTGACCTTAATGCTTCTTGTTGCCTGATACCAATAAGATTGATGTGGTAAACTTAAAATGAAATTGGAAAAGGGATTTTAGGTTTCAGCCTTAGATTCAATAGCACACGATCTCACCTTAGGGATTTCCTTATAGGATAGGAATATAACTGTCGGGCGTGGGTAACCATAATTGGAACTTGACCTTAATGAATTTAGGTAACTTAGTTAACATAAGAATATAATTAATTGGGTTATTTTGGGTGTTTTCATTCGACCATCGGAATAGGCTTATGCATATCTTCGTGTTCCAAGTTAACAACTAATATATTACACATGTATAGGAGAATCAATTCATCATTAGAATAATATTGGACGGATTCATAACCTTAGATGTTTTCTTTATTATTTATTTCATTTGTTTTATTTTGTATTTTTATTTATTTATTTTAATTAAATCCAACTTCAACCAATGAACAATCCCTTCTTACCTCGATTAGATACCTGTAAATAAATAGCATCAATAATTAACATCGTAGAAATTAAAGCCTCGTGGGATCAATATTTTTATACTACTTGAGCGATGTGTGCGCTTGTGTAACATGTGTGATTTCGCCTGATCAATTACCCACACTTTGTAGGTCCGAAAGGGTATCTAAACCTCCTGAAAACTTATATTTGATACAAGAAATGAGTCTTGATGTTCTCTTAGTTGACGAGACTGGCCCTTATACCTATAGAGAATCGATGTTAGACATCGACTCTATGAAGTAGCAAGAGGCCATGTAATCAGAGTTAGACTATATGCATCTGAATCAAGTTTGGG
>SKCR01040741.1:0-60002 GCA_019454045.1 Zanthoxylum bungeanum
TATATTAATATAACAGTTTGTACCAAAGGTTATTTAAGGTATATAAATACCTGTAGAACTCCATTATTCATATTATCAAAAAATCGTTCTTCCCGTTCTTTGAAAACTACTTACATGTTCTTGAGAGAAATTTTAGATTTGCTGCTTGAATTTATGGTTAGGCTTTTTAGAATTCCTGAAAGGAAACTGCTATAAAACCTAGCAATAGTTATATTGGAGATATTAATTTTTTAAGGATAGTGATTACACTATCAAAGCCATATTTCATTTTCTGGAATTTGTTTCTATCATTTTTCTAACAACTTGATATAAGGGCCATGTAATAAAGCTGAGCAAATATGATGTTTCATTTTCACCAATTCCCATCACTGATAGTTTGTGTTAGTTCCATTTTTATTGACAATGTCAGTAACAAAATAAGTTCAATTGAGTTGTAATAAGTCTTGAAGAACTTGGAGCAATTGGACCAATATTTGGCAAAGCTGGAACAATTTCGTTAGTATTGCGTTCGTTGAAGCGTTCGAACATGTGGCGTTGGCGGCACGTTCACAGTTGGGTTCGAACGACATATTCTATAGAGCAAATATTCGAGGTACGTTCGAACAAAACATTCCAGAGAGCAAACGTTCGAGGTGCGTTCGAACAAGCGTTCGAACGAACCTTTCCAGTGGGCACGCGTTCCTGGTGCAATCTAGTAAACGTTCAAACGCCCATGCGTCTGAGTTATTTTGGACGCGTTTTCAAGCCCATTTTCTCATGGAAACCCTAGATCTTGCCATACCTATAAATATAACCATATAGCCATTTTCCCAATGGTTGAAACACAATATCCTGAGCCAATAATTCTCATAGTTTTTCAATCTTCTTTGTTTCTCACCTTAAAGACTCTTTTATTTCATGTATTCTTTGTTATTGGAGAGATCAGTCTTTGTTAAACCATCAACACAACCAAACCCAACTTCCTAACCATTCAGAATTCTCTAAGAGGAAGATTGGCATTCAGAGTTCCGGCATTCAAAGCTGCAGAGTTGATTCACTCAGAGACTTTAGTGGTCTTGAAGAAAACTGTGGTGTGCGGGCTTGAGGAGTTCCTTAAGTTCTTGCAGTCTAGATGTATTATAGTCGGTGGAGTTGCCACCATAGGTCTTTTACCATCACTGTAAGTTTTTCTCTTTACAGTGGATTTGGACTGGTAGCCGAGATACCCGGAGTGGTTTTTTACTCGTACGAGTTTTCCACTTCGTCACCAAAATATTTGTGTTGATTTTGTGTGATTGCTTTTAATATTCTGCATTATATTTTAATTGTTTGATATTGAGGTTGCTTGTTAGAAATCCATAGAATCAATAGTCAGGACTTGTCTTGATTTATTGTGTTAATTCCGTATAGGGTCAGAATCTTGGATAATTACGAACTTTCAATTGGTATCAGAGCCTGAACCCGATCCTTGACCCGTTAGGTATGGAACATAGTCAACCCTTAAATTATCCTTCATGCTTTGATGAGACTGAATATTTACATTGGAAGGTTCGCATAAGAGCGTTCCTTAAGTCCTTAGTGTTGGGGTTGGTGCTCAGAGCGCCAATTCCCGGTTGTATTTCTGTTAAATACTTCTGTAAAACATTATTATTATGAATAATATATGCAGTTTCTATAATATAATCTATCTTTCTATATGGTAAAGACGTAATGACCCGAGAATGATTAGTCATGATATAGTTGCAAAAACGTCGCAACGGACATTGAGAAGTATCATGATGTTGTCATTCTCAGACAGTTCCTGGTCAAGGTTTACACTACTTGGTCAGTATAGTAAACCCGTTGAGACTGGTACATGTCGTATACTGGAATATATGATTCCAATGGTTTCTCAATGAACCATTAGTCTTGGAGACTAGTATAGACGTGTAGGTGTTTATAGCGGATAAACACTGAACGACTCACCGAAGATTCTTAATGGATGGTACACCAGCGTCAATAAGAATCTTCTTGGGTTGAGTAGCACTTGTGATTCTTAGACTTGAGATGCCATTGTGGGCACATGAGACATCTTCTACACTTAGACGGCAGTCACGTCACCGATCTATTTAGATCAGACCTCCGCCTGTTCGTTGGGTGTAGACAGATCCTCAGGGTGTCCTATGTGTATCAAGATAGGATCCGTCAATTCTGTGTATCAGAGCATAGGTAGTCCATATGATTAGCAATCAGATAAAACCATGGGCCCATGGTAAAGTTTATAAGCTAGTTCTAAACATTCTTTTGAGATTGCTAATAGAATAGTCGACTGGATAATCCCGATAGAGATTTGACGTTTACATCTATATCTCTGGGATTTATCTGGATACCTGTGACGGAGGAATTATACATTTGCCATGACCTCGACCTGTATGGTTCAGCGAGATTATCCGTGATCGTCATAATCTACGGGTGGATAGATTATGGACACGAAATTTGATTTCGTGACGGATATACCTGAATCTAGAGAGTCTCAATATTAAACATACTCGTAGAGCACTAGAGCAACATTAATAAATAATATTGATTATTTATAAAGTCGTTTAAAGGTTAAATGCAAGATACATGCTAAAGGGACTAGATAGTCATTTGCCTAATTATTGTGTATTTACATTTAATACTTGATTAATTTAAATACACATTAATTAATAGTCAAAATGAGTTACTTGACTTTTATCCTAAATGAATATATGTTTTTAATATTTAATGTAAATATTATACATATATTTAATATATTTGTATTTGATTAATTAATTAATTATTTAATTGTTAAATGATTAAATTAATTAAAATATAAATATCTTACATTAGGATATTTAAATTAAATGATTATGTTGCCTTTGTTGACTTTATATAAATATCATTAAAGTGTTTTTAGATATTTATGCAAGTTGATTTAATGAATTTGCAAATGAAATTGAAATTTATATTCTTGCATTTGGTATATGCAAATTCGACCAAGGCAATTTTTTGCCCTAATATAAACTGTTTTCATTTCATTTTCATTTAGCTAACCTAATACACTTTACAAGAAACACCATTAAAGAAAACAAAGAAAGCAAGTGAAGGAGAAAAGGAAAAACTTAAAGAAAAGCTTGGATTTTGTAAGTTTTTCAAACTTACTATTAGAAAGGAATTTGTTCCTTAGGATCTAGGCAACATCTTGTGATGTTCTTAAGTTATTCTTTTCATTATTTCTTGTGTTTTTGATGATGGAAATTTGGTTGAAAGTGTTGAGCATGTGTGATGAAGAAAGCTTGTAACTATTGTAGTTATAATCATTCTTTTAAGGTTTTTGAAACCATGTTGCTAATCTAGAGTTATTGACCCACTCTTAAATGACCTAGATTTGATCTTGAGTTGTTTCATTGTGTTGAGACTAGGATTGGATGGAAGAATGATGATTGAAGTAATTGATTTAATGTATTTGGTTTAATTTGTCCAATTTGTGGAAATTAAAAAATTAGGGTTCATGACCAATTCCAAATTTGGGGGTTTTCATATATGTTGTGTATTTGTGTGTGTATATGATGCATATAACGTTTCATGTTCATTGGATTACATTTAGATGTGTTTTGAGACATGAAATGACAAAGTGCACAAATGTGCTCCCTTATGGTGCTCTCGGCCTTGTGAGAGAAATTTGAGGATTTTGGTGCTTTTGGTGTTTTGAGCATCATAAGTTCATCTTAGAAATGATTTAGAATCATTCAAAATTGATTAGATCAATTTCAGACTAAAATGGACAAAAATACAAAGCAAGGGTAATTTGGTAAATTCACTTGAATATGATTCATTTGAATTTTATTTCATAATTTGATTATTGGAATATTAAATAAATATGTTTATTTAATTAATCCGAGAAAAAGTTTTGAAATCTGAAAATCGGATTTTCACCGCTTCCGCTGCGCTACCGGATTCACCCCCTAAAAAAACCCTACACTTAGATGAGAGGGTTTGGATGACAGTAGAGTACGGGTGGAAACCTCATGTGGTTATAGTTGATGGGGTCTCTTCCCTTAAAGATAAACTGACCTGAACCAATTATGATTTTAACGCTAGCAATAGGAACAACAATGTAATTAATACCATTCATAGTGTTGTTTGCTCGACAGAATTTAGGATAATTTCCATGTATGAAATAACTAAGAAAGCTTGGGACATCTTGTAGACTGTGCATAATGGCACACTGTCTGTTAAAAATAATAGATTCCAGGATCTTGCTACTAGGTTTGAGGTCACCTAGATGAAAGATGATGAGACATTTGATGAGTTCTACGCTGAGATTAATGATATCGTTAACTCAAGCTTTAACCTAAGCGAGACTATTCCTACTAATAAGATAGTTAGGAAAATCCTTAGATCCCTGCCTGATAAGTTCATACCTAAGATCACCGCTATCGAGGAAAGCAATGACCTTAATCACCTAAAATTAGAGGACCTCGTAGGAAAACTGCAAGTTTATGAAAATAAACTTTCTGGTTATAAAAAGACAAAAACTTCTGATAAGTCTAAGTAATAGAGGTTGAATGAAGTAGAGCTAGAAAAAAATGAAACTCAAGCTAAGTTTGAACACAACCTTGTGATGATTGATGACCTCGATGAGAGGAATACGGGTCTAGTTGATAGAATCGAAATCTTAGAAACTGAACTTGAAAATGCTAAAACCCAGTTGTTTGCATTTTCTAGTGGGAATTAAAAATTAGATCGCATGTTAAGGATTAGCTTTGAGCCTAATGGTGATAAGGCGTCATCGTCTAGAACAGTGTATGTCCCTCCTAAACATGACTTAGGCAAGAAGCCTGATGAGTGCAATCATGTGATTCCTCATGATGTTCCTCGTCCTGTGACCCAACCTCGATCTAGAGGTGTTGTGGGTAAACCTCGCTCTCATCCGAGATTTGTGTCTCTTTGCCATCACTGTGGCAAGGCAGTACACATTAGGCCTAAGTGCTTTATGATGCACAAATATAAGAAAAGGCATAAGAGTGTGTCACATAGATTTGATTCCTCAAATATAGTGTCTCAAGTTTCTGCACTGGCTAAACAGACACAAATTATTAGTGAGAAACTTGCTGTGTTGACTGAGAATACTCAAGTGAAAGAGATTCCTAGAAATGTTTGGATGAGGAAGCAAGATGACTTCTCATTTACTTTTGAATGTTTTGATAGGCATGATGTGAGTGCACTTCGGTGTAACTCTGCTTAGAAGTTGCATTTTATTTCCCTATTGCATGTGTGTGCGCGTGTGATTTTATATTTTTTGTACGTCTATTTTATTTCTGCATATGGGTGGGTGTGTTATTTTGTTATTATTATATATTTCTTGGTATATATGATGGAAACCTAGACATACATTTCATAGCCGATTCCGAATGGACGGTAGTATGATCTGTACTCGGGATACAACTCCACATACCATTGGATATTGACAAGCTGTTTTTGTGTCTTTTTATATATTTTTGGATTAAAAACTGAAAAAAAAATTATAAAATAAAAAGACCATAAATATTTTTTTCTGGCTTGTTAGAGCATGAAAAGCTTGTTGCATGTCATCTTGGTATGTAGGATATATGTTTATGCATGTGTAATATACTTTTATTTTTTTTATGCTCTATATATATGAGTGTGTGTTTGTGTGTGATAAAAACCTTTGATATATCTTGTGATTGCACTTCACATAGCGTTTTTATAATTGTCAAGGCTTGGTCGCATGTATGAGTTTTTGGACGGCAATCTAATCTCTACCAATACTTTGCTCACTAAATAGTGTGACCTTTGACTAGATGACCTTGTACTATCCCCTTATAAAAATAACAATTAACAAATTTTTACATGAGTCTCATAAGGGCAAAAACCCTTCACTCAAAAGAGTTTTCATTATGAGCTCATCTTCTTATGGGGAGAATAATATAGCATGCAACCAATGTTGCTTCTTTTCAGGTCATAGTGGTGCTGGGTTTGAACACATATTTTGTGGACTTGGTTTGATAAGAGATGAGATTTATTTGGATGTGTCCCGCTCATAAAATAAGGTCTTAAGCCTTGATTTGTTGTGCACTTATTTTTCACGCAAGTGCTATTAGGGCAGTTGTGGTACCCCTAGGGTCGGATCGATGCCCCGCGCAGTGAAAGTGGGGTCTAACCCGTAGATATCTAGCATGAGTGTATTTTTAAAATTAATAAAATACTATATTTTATTTTTCAAGTGTTTTAGGGAAAACTGGAAATAAATCTGGATCCGGAAAAATCTATTCGAGATAAAAAAATCAGATAAAATATAACTCTCCGGGCCTATGCATGCTGCGCAAGCAGCATGCTTCTTGCGCAACATGCTGTTGTGTAGTATGCTTGGCGCTGCAGCACCCTGCCCTCAGTAATTTGGCCGAGAGCAAAGTTGCTTATATATATTTATTTATTTATTTTTATTTTCTAAAAATAAAACACTTTAAAAATCACCCAAAATAATTTTAATTTCAAAACCAACCACAACACATATAACGAAATAAACATATATAAATTCTAAATATACATATGTATTTATTTGAATCAAATTACAACCTAAAAATAGAATCCCAATAAGAAATGTCTCATGGACAATTCTAGGTCACTCAAATGTGGTCAAGTGATTCTAAAATGGTAGTCATAGCTCTAAGCTTTAATCTAGAGTTCCAAACTCTTATTAATTGTTCTATGTCCAACATGAACATCTTTGACCTAATTCATAAGCATGTTGTGTTTATACTTCTAAAGTATTCTAACACAATTGATTAATCTTATTTCAACATTAAGCTATGTGATCATGCATCTAATACACAAATGAACATAGCTTATGAGAAGATCAAACATTACCTAGTAAGCTTGATGCAAGATCCAATCTACTTTGTTGAAATTGTTGGAGACCCTCCAAGGTATGCAAGCTTGACTTCAAGATCCAACCTTGATTTCCAATACTAGCAAGCTTCACTTCAAGATTCAATCTTGATTTCTCCTAGATGAAATGTTGTAGAGACCTCACAAGCTTCTCTAAACACTTCTCTAACTTAGGCTAATCTCTCAAGAACTACTTATGTATAGCTTACTCAAGCTTTTACTTATGCTTATACTTGTTATTTTACTTGTAATTAAAACCTTCCTCAAGCTTGCTATTTATAGCAAAACTTAGGCTATTTTTAATTAATAAAAATTATAATCAACTTTTAAGTGAGCTTAATCCAATTTGTCCAAATATGTATAATTAGGTGTGACTAATCTCTATTGTCTCCCACTTTGATTTAATCCAATTAAATCAAGCCAATGATTAGGAAATGTATTAGTTAAATGTTTGCCACTTTGATTTAATCCAATTAAATCAAGCCAAAACCACCTATTATTACATATTTACAATTACCATAATATCCTCAAATGGTAGAGATAATTATGATTTTACAATTAAGCCCTTGTGTAATTATTGAATTAATCCAATAATACTTGATTATCTTAGTTGATAATTATGATATCAAATATTATCTTTTATCAAAATTAATCGGCTATCCAAGTGCTCAACGAGTACACTTCATATTGGGACTCTCTAAGTTCAGACACGTTTTTCACATAAACCTAGCTAATATATACGCAATTCGGCCACCTCCGAATTCGCGAAGAACACGAACGACCTTTCTGAATTATACAAGTCGAGGTCATCACATTTATTTAAAAATCCCTCCATCGTAGGCTATCCGAGTTGTGCTTAGGAAACATAGAATACACGGTCCAGTTTCCGAGGCGCACATCTCATATCGACATGTCCACGATTCTTCATAACTGATGCGATCCACCCTAGGTGATCGACTTTGGCCAAAGATTTAAGAATCGTGACTTTACTAACATGGATACATAAACCCCTTATGGTACACATACGGGCCGAAGAATCTTATCTTGCTTCGCACTTGATTACTGAGTGCATCGGTCCACACCCAACGAACATCTAGAGTCCAGACCATGAAAGATTTCTGACATACATGGCATCAAAGTGTGGAGGATCTCACACAAAATCAATGTTATCCTATAGTCATAGGATTATATAAGCTACTCGACTCGAGGAGATTCCTATTGACGGTGGTGTGTACTTCCAACTATTAAGAATCACATATGAGTCATTCAGTATTCGCTTCAACTAATACCCACATGTTTATACGAGTTTCCAAAACTCATGGTATATCGGGTTAAACCATTGGAACTCCAATTCCAATATACAACATGTGCTAGTCTTTTAGGTTATAAGAATTCGACCGTATTCCAAAACCAACAACTAGGAATATTTACTTTTAAAAATAGTTTACACCTAGTGTTAAGACCATTCTAAGGTCGATGTCATTCTTAGCATATCTATACATCAATCTAATACACATAATGACAGTACCATTAATAATATATGAAATGAAAAAATATAGTTATTTTATTTATAAATAATAAATTATACAATTCGGATTGGCACTCCAAGCACCAACTCCATCAAGTGCTTGTTATGCTTTGGTTTTTATGTCATATGCATGAGTGTAGTATTTAGCAAAATCTAAAGTGATGCATATTATTTCATGTCATAAATAACTAAATATTGATTGGGTATCATTGTACTTGCTTGAAGTGATGTTTCGGTCAATTTTGTTATTTTTTTTGTTATTTTTTTTGTTCTTACCTCATTGGGTGCCTGTGTATGCTTCAAGTTTCTGCATACATATTTTCTTTGCATATTTATGAGTGTTTATTTCCCATATGACTTTGTGCTAACTTAGTAGAGCTGTTAATGAGGGGGAGTAAGTCATGTTTGCATATACTATTGCATGTGTTGTTTATCCCGATACCTTCACCCTTTGTGATTTCGTGAAAAAAATGGGGATAGTAATATATGGGAGTCGTAGTATATTCATTTGATATCTCCATTTTACGGGGAGTAAGATTAATGGGGAGTAGGATATCTACTATCTATTTATACATGCATGAGTTTTATCGCTACTTTATCTGGTCTTTATAATCCATATGCTTTTCACGGTATGTTGCTATTTGTGGTTGTTTCAGGTAAGCAAATTTGGTAGTTGCAGTGGCATTGATTTCAAGACTATTTGGTTACGTATTAGATCGAGTGTTATTGTAATAAGTCATTATCTTGATGGTTGACAGTTGGCTATTTTTCTTTTTGGGCATTTTACTGTAGTCTTTGTATTATGTAGTGTTTTGTTACGGAATGCCAAAAAGGGAGATTGTTAGTTTCATTTTTATTGGCAATGTCAGTAACAAAATAAGTTCAAATGAGTTATAATAAGTCTTGAAGAACTTGGAGTAATTGAACTGGTATTTGGCAAAGCCGGAACACATTCGTTAGTGCTGCGTTCGTTGAAGCGTTCAAACATGTGGCGTTAGTGGCACGTTCACTGTTGGGTTCGATCGACATATTCCAGAGAGCAAACGTTCGAGGTACGTTAGAAGAAGAAGAAGCGTTCGAACGAAACATTCCAGAGAGCAAACGTTCGAAGTGCGTTCGAGTAAGCGTTTGAACAAACCTTTCCAGTGGGCACGCATTCGTGGTGCGTTCTAGTAAACGTTAGGGATGGCAAAATCCGGATCAGGACCCGGGTCCGGATCAGGAAGAGGTTTCACAACCCCGGGTCCGGACCCGATTACCCGGATTCTTTTTTTTAAAAAAAAAAAAATTTAATTGTATTTTTTTATATTTATATTTGTATTTTGTCAATTTTATTAGTTTTATTTCAATTCTTTTAATTTTTTTTATTAAATTCTATTATATATATATATATGCATAATATTTTATATTTTTTTTATTAAAATCTATTTTATTTTTTATTTTTTTTATTTTTTTTTAATTTTTTCCGGACCCGGGCCAAGTGATCCCGGGTTCGGACCCGGAATCACCCGGATCTTCATTTTAAAGACTCGGGTCCATATTTTTAAATTCCGGACCCAGGTCTTCTCGGATCGGGTCTTCTCGGACCCGGGTCGTCCGGGTCCATGCGGACCCGGGCCGGGTCCAGATCTTGTTGCCATCCCTAGTAAACGTTCGAACGCCCGTGCGTATCTGGGTTATTATGGATTCATTTTCAAGCCCATTTGCTCATGAAAACCCTAGATCTTGCCCTACCTATAAATATAATCTTATAGCCATTTTCCCCCATGGTTGAAACACAATATCTTGAGCCAACAATTCTCATAGCTTTTCAACCTTCTTTGTTTCTCACATTGAAGACTCTTTTGTTTCCTGTTTTCTTTGTTATTGGTGAGATCAGTCTTTGTTAAACCATCAACACAACCAAACCCAACTTCCTAACCCTTCAGAGTTCTCTAGGAGGAAGATTGGCAGTCAGAGTTCCGACATTCAGAGCTGCAGAGTTGATTCACTCAGAGATTTCAGAGGTCCTGAAAAAAATCGTGGTATGCGGGCTTGAGGAGTTCCTTGAGTTCTTGCAGTCTAGATGTATTAGAGTCGGTGGAGTTGCCATCATAGGTCTTTTACCATCACTGTAAGTTTTTCTTTTTATAGTGGATTTGGGCTGGTAGCCGAGATATCCGGAGTGGTTTTTTACTCGCACGAGTTTTCCACTTCTTCACCAAAATATTTGTGTTGATTTTGTGTGATTGTTTTTAATATTCTACATTATATTTTAATTGTTTGATATTGAGGTTGCTTTTTAGAAATCCATAGAATTATTAGTCAGGACTTATCTTGATTTATTGTGTTAATTCCGCATAGGGTCAGAACCTTGGATAATTACGAACTTTCAGCTTGTTCAAATTTTTTTAGAAACGTTGAAATTTTTCATTGTCAAATCATTTGATCCAGGCTTAAACGAGATAAGTAAAACCTTCGACTGTTCCAAATTCTTACGAAAAATACCTCTCATATACTCGAATTCAGGATCCAATAATCAAATTTTAAATTTTTTAACACGGACTTTATTCAGCTTATTGGCTATTAAAAAAGCAATATATGAGCTATGATCCCTTGAGTTTAGAACTCCAATGTTCGAGTTTACTGAGAGAAAAACTTATAGAGAATGGGACTGTTCTAATAAACCCATCTAATAAATATATCATGTTACGTATTAATTATTAATTTTCTCGACCCATTATCATTAATTAATTTTAAATATTATTAAATAAACGTATCACGTCCCGCACGATTCTTTCTCAGGTTTGAGCGTGTAAACAATTTTGAAGCGGCTACAGTAAAAATCGACAGCCCGGTGTTTTATTGGACCGGACCAATTCCACGTAAGCTTTCTTTCAGCGACAATTACAATTTCTAGTAGGGTTTTTTCTTCTTCTTCTTATAAAAACCCTAGAAATTGAAATCCCAAAAATGATTTCCTCTAAAATTAGCTTCAATTCATCATTTATTTAACCCAAAATTCAATCTTTTTCTTTGACTTGGCATCAGACGCATCCTGATTCATAATGCCTCCTAAAAACGACGACGTTCGCTTCAAATCAACTCCTCTCAAAATCCCTCGCTTTCAACCTCAGCCTCCTCACCATTTCCTTACCCAAACCCTAACCAAATCCGAAAACTCGCTCTCTCATCTAATTCACTCACCCAATACTTGTTCCAATGAGTCAACTCCGTCCACTGACTCATTCACTCGGAAGCTCCGGTCATTGGCTGAACACTTTTTCGGACACTCGGCTGGCATCCGCTCAGCGTACTCGTCTATGACTGCCGCCGCCGCCGATAAATTTGTGAATTTCCCGCTTCTGTGCTCGGCTTCGGTGGCGTTTACTCAGGCAACGACGGAGTTGGCGAATCAGTCGGAGTTATCTACTCAGCTGCAACAGAAGGCGCAGCAGCAGCCGCACTCGGTGGGTCGAAATGACGAAGAGCGAGTGTTGATTAGTGAAGTTTTAGTGAGAAACAAAGACGGTGAAGAACTTGAGAGAAAAGACCTCGAAGCCGAGGCTTTAACGGCGTTAAAAGCCTGCCGTGCCAACTCAGCATTGACAGTTCATGAGGTCCAAGAGGATGTTCACAGAATCATCGAAAGTGGTTACTTCTGCTCGTGTATGCCAGTAGCTGTTGATACGCGTGATGGCATCAGATTGGTCTTTCAGGTATATTAAAAATGATTTTTTTAAAGTGAGAATTATGCTGGAATTTAATATTTTTTAAGAAAAAATTAATTGCATTCCTTTAGACATCAAATTCTTCCATGCAAACTCATATAACAGAATATTACTGTAAAATTATTTCCTAAGCTTTTAAAGAATTATTTATGTTAGTTTTTTTGGTTGTTGATTGATATGTTGGTTTCTTGTGGCACAAGGTAGAGCCAAATCAGGAGTTACATGGGTTGGTAATTGAAGGAGCTAATGTTCTTCCGTCAAAGTTTCTGGAGGATGCTTTTCGTGATGATTATGGTAGACTTCTTACCTATTTTATGTATCCAATATATATTTTAAAGACATTTCTTCAATATGCTATAATTACAATGGCTCACAGAGAGCATTTGTTGATTTGAATTTTGATGTCAAGCTGTGCAGGAAAAGTTGTTAACATAAGGCGTTTGGATGAAGTAATAACTTCAATCAATGGCTGGTATATGGAGCGTGGTCTATTTGGCTTGGTCAGTGTTCAGTCTGCATTAATGTTCCATGTTTGTGCTTCATTTTGTAGAGATTTGGACTTGATTTTTGTATAGTTCACCTTGTTTTGTCATCTCAGTTGGTCTTGATAATTGGGTAACATGTTCTGATTTCTTCTATAGGTGTCCGATGTTAAATTATTTTCTGGAGGTATAATTAGATTACAAGTTGCAGAAGCTGAGGTCAATAATATTTCCATCAGTTTCCTTGACAGGAAGACGTAAGCAGCTGTCTTCATTCAACTTATATGTCTTTAAAAAAACAGTAATCATAGGATTTCTGTATGATATATATTGTATTTTGGTATCTTTAGTGGTGAGCCAACTAAAGGGAAGACACGGCCTGAAACTATTCTTAGACAACTTACAACCAAGAAGGGACAGGTATATCCTTTGAATTTATTTTTTCTTCAATTTAGTTGTAATCCTGAGGAAGAGTGCTCACCTTACAAATTATCCACAGGGTATTTGATGTTGCCTTTTTGAGGATAGAGCTAATGTGAAAAGAAGTCACCATATTTAAGCATATGCTTGTCCACCTTATTTTTTTTTATGAGTTAATACTACTGAGGAGAAGATATTTTTATTCTTTTTTAAAGTGTCAATATGTTATCTATTTGCGTGGTTCCTTAAATTCTTCTGTGGCCCACATTGCAATTAGTTCCTCTGTGGGATGAGCCAGTTTGTTGTTAGATGTCCTATGACTAATAAGAGTTTCTATGTTTGAAATAATTGGTGTAGGTCTGCAGCATGCTTCAAGGGAAAAGGGATGTGGAAACTTTACTGACCATGGGAATCATGGAAGATGTTAGCATTATTCCTCAACCTTCAGGAGGTGAGACAACATGCTACATTTGAATCATCTCATGACATGAATTGCGTTTTGAAATATTATAAGATGAGACATCTTAAGTTAGTTTCCAAATAAGATCAATGTTCGAAAATACGGATGACGCCTCTAGGCGGTCGGCTTTTGAGGCGTGAGGCGGACCGCTTTGAGGCGGCAAGGCGGGCGCCTCAATCCTAATGGCAAAAAAAATTCAAATCATAAATCAGCACATTTAGTTTATTCACAAGTTCAAAATACATTCATTTATCTATCCATCTAAGTAAGTATTTGTTTTTCAAAATATTTAAGTATTTGTTTTTCAAAATATTTATTCTTTAACTATTTCAAATATCATCACTTGTCATAAATTTTAAATTTGGTTTTTCAATATTTGTTTTTCAAGAATACAAATTCCCCTTCTCATTTTTTTTTATTCTCTCTCATTTTCCCATTTCCCTCTCACACAAACGACAAAGTCAAACTATTTAGTTTAAACTACAACAAAAGTTAGTTATGGGTCCCGTTTATTGAAAAAAATCCTTTCCTCCTTTAATTATATTAAAAGCTCTTGAGGTTTTCGGAAAAAAAGATCTTGATGGTCTTGGAAATAGTAATAAAACCTTATCTCTTCCCTCGACTTGTTTAGAATACAGCAAAAGCTGTGATGCGTCCCACCTCAAAAATTAATAAAAAATTATTAAAGAGTTTGTAATAATGCATTTTCTTCATTTTTTTCTTTTTCTTCGTTTATTCATTTTTATTTGTTCTTCTTCTTCATTTCTTCATCACAGAATCATTTTTTTCTTCATCACATAAAACCTCACGGAATCATTTTTCTTCTTCTTCTTCTTCTTCTTCTTCTTCATTTCCGGTGATGACGATGGCGTGATTTCTTCTTCTTCTTCTTCATTTCTTAATCTTCTTCATTTCTGGAATTCTGGTGATGAAGACCTGATTTTTTTTTTGTCACCTCTTCGTTGACATGAGGTGACCGCCTCTCACCGCCTCACCTCATGTCAGTGCGTCGCCTCACGCCGACGAAGCGGGTTAAAACACAAAACCGCCAGAGGCGGACGCCGTGATGCGCCGACGTCGTGAGGGGACGACGCGGCGCCTCAAGCCACTTTTTTAAACACTGAATAAAATTACTATTTTCTAAAAGATGTTGCTCATGTATAAACACCATTACTTTCTTTAGGGAGTTTCTTCAAACTGGAAACATTTCTTAAAAGTATTGTGCATAATCAATTAGGGGAGTTTTAACCATGTTCATGTGCTTCTCTGTGGCGTTTGAATTGAATTGTTGTTTGTGTTGGCAACATTGAAGATACTGGCAAGGTTGATTTGATAATGAATGTTGTTGAGCGGCCTAGTGGAGGTTTTTCTGCTGGTGGCGGTATATCAAGCGGGTAGGTGACATTAATTTAAACGGCACTTCTTCCGTTTGTTGCCAAATTTATTTATAGTTGTATTCTAAAGCTATTTGTGGCTTATCCGAAATTATATTAACTTAATGTTCTTTCATTTGTAGGATCACAAATGGCCCTTTATCTGGACTAATTGGAAGGTAAGGTTACAGTGTAAATTATCTTAGGACTGGGCATCGGATCGGATCTGGCTCTCGAATCCGATCAAATCGTGTTTGGTTGATTTGTCGAATTTCGGATCGGATCGGATAAATTTGATAACTATCGGATCGAATCAGATTTTATCTGATTTGATAACAAATCTGAATCCGATAGAGAATCCGATTTGATAACGGATTCGAATCCGATAGAGAATCTGATTTGATAACAAATCTGATTCGATAACGGATCCAATTCGCAAAATTGATTTGAAAATTTGTAAATTCAAACAACTTTATCGAATCGGATCGGATAACTTAAAATTCAAATCAATTTTATCAAATCGGATCTGTTATCGAATCGGATCCTCTATCGGATTCAGATCTGTTATCAAATCGAATTTATCCGATTCGTTAAGATATCAAATCGGATCGAATAAATCCGATTCGATTTGATAGTTATCGGATCAAATCCGATCCGATCCGATCCGATAATGACTCAAAATCCGATCGAACCAAACAAATCAACTCTTATCTTATCGAATTGAATTTGGATTCGGTCCGATCCGATCCGAATCCGATAATGCCCACTCCTAAATTATCTTGTTGATCATTCGGCTATCATTTGGACATTTTTGTTGTTAGTTCTTTCTATTGCTTGATAGGTTATATTACTGTATTTTGACATAAAATTCTCCATTGATTCACTGTGTTCTTAGTTTGAACTGTGTGGTTGCTGTATTTTTTTCAATACATACACTTTTTCTAGTATTGCTTGTAATTAACAAATTCTGTATTCCTAAATGCTAATGAATATTATTTGTTTGAGATGGATTATGTAAGTTCCTTATAATTCTGCAAGTTATGAAAATAAACGGATCTTGAAATACACACGTTTAAAGATTCTCTTGCAATTAAATGAATGTGCATTTCTAGATATTAATAATATTTGTTTGGGAAGGATGCTGTACACATCTTTCTTGCAAGGTATGTGCTTACTCTTCTTATAATCTACTGTTGCACCAGATTCATGTGATGTGGGGGGGAAATCATTGTATGCAGTTTGCCTAATATTTACTCATATTCCCATTGCAGCTTTGCATATTCTCATAGGAATGTTTTTGGAAGAAACCAAAAACTCAATATTTCCTTGGAGAGGGGCCAAATTGACTCTATATTTCGCATAAACTACACTGACCCATGGATTGAAGGAGACGACAAACGAACATCAAGAACTATAACAGTTCAGGTGAGCTAAGTTTTGTCTCTGTCTTAAGAAAAATTACTTTGAGGTGCCAACTGATTATTGCTTGAACTGATGCTATTTTTTAGAATTCAAGAACCCCTGGAACGCTTGTTCATGGGAACCAACCTGATAACAGTAGTATGACCATTGGCCGTGTAACAGCTGGTATAGAATTTAGTCGACCAATCAGGCCAAAATGGAGTGGGACAGCAGGACTTATTTTTCAGGTACTTCATTAGACCAAGGTTTTCTTTTCCAATAGGATGACTTTTGGCACTGAGCAGAATTGGTCGGGCAGTGTGAGCTTGAGATATATTTTCCTGAATGAAATGTTAATTTTATAAATAAGAACTGCACAAGTGAAATGCAGATTGTTTTCCTGTATTCTCTCTCCTTTTTTTAACTGCTGTTTTGTTATTTAAAATGGGAGCTTGTCATGTTGTGAATGTTTTTGGTCAGTCACAATGCATTAAACAATATAGCAATTCTCAAAGTTATTAGTTTGTCATATATGTAAACTGTGACTTCCTGTGATTATATTATATTTTTACCAGCATGCTGGTGCTCGTGATGAAAAAGGAATTCCTATTATCAAGGATTTCTACAGCAGTCCTCTTACAGCAAGGTAGGCCTCCCTGAACGTAGATGCCAGACTTCATTAGTTGGTTTCCCATTTGTTAATTGGTTTTCAATTTTGCAGTGTTCAATTTGCTTCCTTTTGAACTTATGCTTGTTCAATTTTTTCTGTTGGGCAGTGGTAAGCCCAATGATGAAATGTTAATTGCTAAATTTGAGTGTGTCTATACCGGTTCCGGCGATCAAGGGCCTTCAATGGTTAGTCATTTAACCTTCTGTACTTTCTTTAATGACTTTCTTTTTGGACCCTCATTTTTGTTGTCCCTGCAGTTTGTATTGAACATGGAACATGGACTTCCTGTTTTACCAGAGTGGTTATTCTTCAATAGAGTGAATGCTCGTGCCAGAAAGGGCATAGAAATTGGACCTGCTTGCCTTCTTTTAAGGTATGCTACCATTTCTTCCTTTTTCTCTCATAAGTCGAGTAAAAGAGGAATTCAAGTGTGATTTTGAAATGTATACATCAGAGGATGATTAACGTGTTGACACTTTCTCCCATGCTCAAGTTTTTATGCATGGTATAAGTTTTTTTATGCATGGTATAAGTACAAGTGATTTTCTTGTTCAGTTTGCTAATGTGCACTGTTTCTTACTGCTAGTTTGTCCGGTGGGCATGTAGTAGGTAATTTCTCCCCACATGAAGCATTTGCCATTGGCGGAACAAATAGTGTGAGAGGTTATGAAGAAGGTGCTGTGGGCTCTGGTCGATCTTATGTGGTTGGATCTGGCGAGATCTCTTTCCCCTTGGTATGTGATGATAAACAAATCTGTCTTAACTTGGTCAAAAGGTGAAAATATTTTGAAGCTTTAACTCTGCATGTTCATGATGCTTACATCTGCTTGCAATGATGCCTTACTTGGGTTAAAGAGGGGAGTCTTGTGAAGGCCACACAGATATTACAAACTCCAGATAAAGAGACAGTAAAGAATCTGACAAATACAGAGACAAGTAAATCACGCTCAATTCATGCTTTAAACTTTATAATTTGGGAATTTGAATGATGGTTACAAAACCAAATTAATATAGTATTGCCAGAAGAATAATTTTTGCTGCAGGTGTTACATCTTAAAAACGATTTTGATTAAAATAATTGTTGTGTCATTTTAAACACCAAAAATAGATTAAGAGTATGACTAGCCAACAATTTTTCATGTGATATTATCTACGCTGAAATGAGAATTATGGGGAAAATGAGTGACAAGACCAGAAAGAATAAGGCTATACAAAATACATCAGAAATTAATGGTAACATGGTTTGTGGGCAAGCTACTTGCTGAAAACACACACAAAAACTTCACAGAGGCACACTAGAGGTAGATCTATGATTGAATTAATGTCAAAAGATGATGTGAAAAAGTGGGGCCACTTAAGGACTGTATAATAATAGATTTATTTATTTGTTTATTAGTTTATTGTGAGTCCGTCAAAATACTTTGAAACATTTCTTGGAGGAGCTGACATATCAATATACTTCTGAGGAGCCTATCTACAATTATAGAAGCAGAAGTTCTCAAATCTAGGGGGGTTGCATGCTCTCCTCCGAATCTCTGCTCATGCTACCTTCATCATTGACAGCAACAATTATTACTGAACTGCTCTAGATTGAAGGCTTTTGAGAGCGGCAGAGGAATATCAAGAACCACTTAGAGAATGCAATAAGCGTGAGATAGATTAGATTAAAATCATTTATGATCTCTATTAGATTAAAATCATTTATGATCTCTCTATGATTTTGAAACTGCATGCTCCCATTTTAATGTGCTGATGTTGTTTATGCTGGAAAAAAAAAGTGTTTTGCTATTGCTCCTCTAATATTTTCTGTTTTGCAGTTGGGTCCGGTGGAAGGAGTTATCTTTTCTGACTATGGAACAGACCTTGGATCAGGCCCTACTGTGCCTGGTAGGTTTCGTTTTATCTGGGGTTTTTAATGCTTGCGGTTCACTGAGTGAAAGGACCTTTTTTTTGTCAATTTTTTTTTTTTTTAATTTAATCTGCAGCATAATTTATTCCTTTATTTTGCTTCATTAGGTGATCCTGCTGGAGCAAGGTTGAAGCCTGGAAGTGGATATGGATACGGGTTTGGCATCCGTGTTGACTCTCCTTTGGGACCTTTGCGGCTTGAATATGCCTTTAATGACAGGCAGGCGAAGAGATTTCACTTTGGGGTTGGCCATCGGAACTAAGTCTTTTTTGTATGATAGTATCCATATCCTGATGATATCTATCTTTACTTTTATATAACCAGTTTTATTGTTCTGTCGGGATTCTTACAGTTTCTGGGGAAATAGATTATTTTTTATCATTTTTCGTACAATCACTGACATTATGATTCATGAATACTCAGCCGTATCTTGATTTATACATAGATGCAAAATTAGTTGAATTGCTTTCAGGCATTTTTTGGTATAGTATCAGTCTGATAGATTGAAATCTCAATCAGCCATTTAAATTTGCTGGTGAATGCATTCCAACTTCTTGACAATTTATACGTCCACTTTTCTTGAGTGACATTTGTTGTATACTGTGAAAGGCCGTAGGTGGAGCAAGATATTTTTGTAGCTCAACCCGCCCAAGTGTTACCCAAGCGCCATCTTTATTCAGTTAAGGACGGGTCGATCAGTCAAACATACAGAATTTTAGCGTCGCCACCGCCAAGGCAGCTGTTTAAAAATCCTGTCTAGGCGCTGGTTAAGTGGTGCCTTTAAGTAAATAACTTTTTCCCCACTAGCAAAAAATTGGCTCCTTCCCACCGATACACGATTACTTGAGGGAGTATATTTGCCGTAAAAGTTTTCATTGAATTTAGTCGGTGCACTATTGCAGGTGATCAACTTTAAAAGCTGACAATATCATCAATCAAAAGATAAATGATATTAAGAGCTCACATTATATAAACCATAACAGTTGAAACTCAACTCATGAACCTTGATCAGTGTCACATTGTATCTGGCCAACTCTTACTCAAATCACAAATGCCCATGCTTTTTGATCATGTCTTAGAATTGTTAACCAAGGAAACATATCATCAGGACAACTAAGAATCTCAAAACTACTTTAATCATGGATTTAAATTCTATCGGTTATAAATTGATGAGGTATAAAAGAAGCCTGTGCAGAATCTTGTTACAATGCCAAAGACCACGACTTATGGAAAGTAAAGTACAATACAAATTACAACATTCCTCATTGGAAGATGACGGTACAAAAAAGAAGAATCCAACATTCATTGCATAATATACACACCAATTTTCCAGAGACACGTAAAACAAGCCAAAACAGCAGGAAAAGACGTGATGATATTAGAAGCAGAGCCTTCATCTGTCGTTCTTGAGCAAGCTTCCCGCAGCAGCAATTTGAAGGAAGCTAATAGATCTCAAAGTAACACATCTGGCTCAAACAAACTTCCAGCAAAGTTAACTTTACAATATTGAGGAAACTGTAATCCAGCTTCCTCACAACTTGACTTTGTAACATGCGGACAGGACCTCACGTCAATGTATTCAAGAGAGGTGCATTTTTCCAAAACATTGCCTATCCCTACCACTGTAACCTTTGGACAGTTAACTTTCAAAACCTTTAAACTTAACTCAACTTCGCCTAGACCCTGAAAGGCAGCATCTGTCACTTCCTCGCAGCAACCAATATCTAGAGCCTCCAGGTTTTCACATTGTGTGAGAATGCAGCTCAACGAAGAGTCCGAAACATATAAACACCAATCCATTCGCAAATTCTTCAAACTACTTTTACAAGCAGCCGCCAATGATTTTAAGGACTCATCAGAGATGTCCCGGCAACCACCAATTACTAGAGTTTCTAGATTCTTGCAAAATTTGGCCAAGGATAATATAGAGTCATCTCCAACTTTATAACAATCCAACAACTTTAGTGTCTTTAGAGAAGATGAGCATAACTTAGAAACACCGGAAACGCCAATGTCTCCAACATTGTTGCATTTATTGAGATCTAAGAACTTAATTTTTTGACAGCCATTTACAAGATCAGTGATTCCAGAGTCAGTTATGTTGGTGCATCCTTGAAGGCACAACTCATCTAGATTCCAACAGTTCTTAGAGATAGCTTGTAAAGTTCCATCAGTAACAAATCTACAGCCAGAAAGATGCAGGCTCCGTAGGTCTCGACAGCCTTCGGCAACAGCTGACAATCCCTTGTCAGTCAGCTTTCTACAGTAAGATACATCCAAGGACTGCAAAGAAGTAAGACCACTTCCAATTGATGCCATTCCAGTATCCGTGATACCTGCAATATGAAAATGAAACATAGGAATTATCAAATTATCACCCTAAAGATACCGAAAGTTCGAAATTATTAGGACACTTTTTATATTATCAATTTTCCACAGATGTTGCAAAAGTGTGAAATTTTCCACCAAAGTTGCAAAAGTACATCATTCCCACCCGAAACCTTTAAAAAAGTGAAAATTGATACACTTTGAAAACTTCAGGTGGAAAAATGATAAAAGTAAAAAATGTTGTAATAATTACGGACATCTTTATTAGGGGTGTCAATTTGGGTCAGGATTCGTTTATTCGTTCGATTCGATTCGCTTTAAAGCGAATACGGGTTTGAAAAAATGGATTCGTTTAATAAATGCTCAATTCGATTCGATTCGTTTATTAAATGAATCGAATACGAATTTAAGCTCATTGATTCATTTATGATTCGTTTTATTATTTTTATTTACTAGTTTTTTTAATTTTCAATTAAGATTCGAGAAATTATAGCTAATTACCATAAAAAAGTAATATTTTCGATATTTGGTGAGGTATTTTTAGTAAATAGATTAATTACATACTTCATATGTATATATTTATGAAGAATTAATGTAAATCAAGTGTGATAAATTATTTTATTAAATAATATCATGACTAAACGAATAAACGAAGATTCGTATTCGATTCGTTTATTATCACATTTTGATTCGATTCGTTTAGGATTTGATATAAATTCGATTCGGTGATTCGTTTAGCCATCCCTAATCTTTATGGTGGAAAGCAGATAATTTCCCACTAAAAAATTGAAGAAAAACATAAACTGATCCCACAAAAAATAAAAAAGTTGAATAATTGTATATTCATGAAAAGCTATGATGAGAAGCTTCATGAAATGCTACTCAAAAATACAATTTTTCTTTTATTACTAAACTAAAATATCCCATTATGTATCTTCAATCAATCAATTAAAACATAAAAAATAAAAAATTCAACATTAACCCATCCAACAAAAATGCACAACAATAACAACCCACCAAAAAATGAATTACCTTTACAATTCTGCAAATTAAGGAGCGTCAATGACTTGAACCCATCAGCAATAACGGCGAGATCAGAATCAGTGACGCCAGGATAAAACGACCTGGAAATCGACTGAGACAAATCCAATTCGATAAGGCGAGAGAATCTGGCGGCAATCTTTCTAAGCATGTGAGGCCCAGCTCGTACGGACAATTTCTTCCTCTCAGTGCTCTGTAAGTGAAGCCATCTCTTACACACCAACCCGAATCTCTCCTTGTCCTTATCATCGTCTAGCCTTGACAAAATTGATCGCAATTCGTCGTCTCTGAGCACGTCGTTTATGCAAAGGGAACCCATTTGAATTTTGAATTTGATTAATTTAAAAAAAGAAAAAAAAAAAAAGAAGAAAAAAAAAAAAAAAAAAGAAGAGAGAGCTTCAGATTAGGGTTAATTCTGATTCCCTTGATTGGGTCCCTGAGATTGTAGAGTGGGGCAGAATAAGTAGAGGAATTTGTTAATATACTGGAATTACATAAATGTCCTTGCTGGTTGAATTCATAGAAATAACCTTCTGATTAACATTTTTGTTTTAAAATTTTAAGAGCAAATTTATAATATACTTAAACGAATATTAAACGAACTCAATTCGTTTATAATTCACTTAAAAAATAAATTCTAAGCGAATAAATGAATTGATAAACTTAAATTCAAATTCGAATCGAATTGAATCATTTATTAAACAAATCAATTTTTTCAAACTCATTGAAAATAAACGAATCATGACTTAAATTATCACCCCATTTTTACGTAATCGTCAGGGGATTTTATGTAATAACAAATGTTGACGGCTGATTTTCGTTCTAGGGGTAATTCGGAAAAACCAATGCTCGAACAATCCTCCATCAACTGTGAATTTGTTTGGTTTGAGGACCAAATACAAACTTAGAAAACACACAAACAAAACAGATGGTTTAACGTGGTTTGACGGAGGGCACAAGGGAATAAAAAGCTTTTATTACGTGGTCGGATATGACCGACCTGCCTATCTCTCGAGCTCGTCTGACCGACCTCTTACAAGCTCACTCTTTCACTTAAACTTTTTGTTCTCCATTACAAATAAAGATTGAAATAGAATTAGCCAACTCTTTACAATGAATTCTCAATCCCTTTATATACTAGGGAAAATTCTATTGTTACACCAATCTCATGACGTTAGACACGTGAATCTACCATTAATTTGAGGGTTCTCTTCCCCAATTGCTATGCCGAAAGTAGCTCTGTCACCTGACATTTTATTAAACCATGCCACTTTACCCTATGCTACATGTTTTAGCCCATACGCCAGTATTCCAACTGCTCTTATGTGATAGTGTATGCCAAAGGCTGGTGGCCCGCTTCTGTCACATCAGACCTTTTTTGGAGAATGCGAATTCTCATACAGGGCTTACGTCAGTTGGACCTGATCATACCGTTACAACCCCGACCCGCCCTACCAGGTCGGGAGACAGAAACAGCGGCTATAATGGCCGAGTCTGAGGCCTTTCCTCCGCTTATGTGAACATCTTTACACCTCGGGTATCAAATGTGAACCGACGTCGAGCCATTCACTGAGTAAGACGCCTCTGCTTTTTGGGCTTAGGCCCCCGAACCTTGAAAATGAAAATCTCTTTTATACCATTCCGTGGGATTCTGAATTATTGGGGGGGGGGTCAAAAAACCATCATCAATTTAGGGTTTGTGCTATGAACGCCAATTTTATTATGTATTTCCCTGTATATACTAATGTAATATTTTATTATGAATAAAATAAACAGTTTCTATTATATAACATCATCTTTTATATGGTAAAGACGTAACAGACCTTATAATGATTAGTTATGATATTGTTGCAAAAGCATCGCAACTGACATTGAGTTGTATCATGACGTTGTCATTTCTTAGACAGTTCTGTTGGGGTTTTATAAGGAATTACGGGTTGGCGCAGCAGAGCGCGAAAAACTTATTTTTCTGATTTCAAATTTTTTTCTTGGAACAATTAAATAAACTTATTTATTTAATTATCAATACTTAAAATCTGAAATTTTAACCCAAGAAATCATATTTCTTATAATTACCAAATTACCCCAAAGTTTTACAAATTAATTATTTTTGTCATTAAAATGTCAAATACATATTTAATTGATTCCAAATCAATCCCAAAATAATTTATACATAATTTGCAACAAAACCAGAAACTTTTCCAGATTTACGAAACTGCCCAGAATTTTTCCAGAATTACTAAATCTATCCAGATTTTTAATTAATTATAATTTGTTCAAAACACATCAAGATCAAATCCAATCAATCCCAAATTTGACATACATCAAATATACATCAAATTATATCATATATATGAAAAGCCTCAAAATTTGAATGGGTTAAGAACCCTAATTTCATAAATTACTTAAATTGGATAATTTACATTAAATTGACAAAATTCAACACTTTAATCATCAAATTACCACACCATTTAAGTCTCACCATCATGAAATTAATCAAGAACAATTCTAGGTTAATTATGCACGGCTAATTAACTCTAGAATGACAACTTTAATTTTCTAATTAATTTATTAAGCTTAATTACAATAATAAGCAAATAAATTAATCATACATGCTTAACATCATCAAACAAGCTTTCAACAAATTTAATTACAAACTTAAGAGTAGAGAGATCAATCTTAACAACACAATTGAAGATAATATTAATAGAAACAATTTCTATCTTGAAGAAAATGGAAGAATACTTGCAAAATTTCCAAAATTAAGTTTTCTCCTTTGTTGATTTTCTTTCAAAACCTCTCAACTCCCTTTGAAATATATTTGTTAAACTTGTGTAAGTTAGAAAAATGAAACAAACTATTTTTGTTATACAATTTTCCCTATGGCCGAATTTGGCTTACAAAAATAAACAACAATTATTTATTTTTTGTTCAATATTAATTGGTCAACATTTTAACAAAATTAAAGACAACCTTTACCTTAATAAAGTTAACTAAAATGTGTGTCAATGATATCAAGCCAAATAAAAGCAAAATCATTACATAAGATATTTATTTATTTAATTAACTTAATTATTTAATAATTAAATAATAATGTAAATATCTTAAATATATGTATTATATTTACAATAAATATCTCAAATACATATATTAATGATATATATCAAATATCACAATTTGATATTTTATTAATGTGTATTTAATAAAACCAAGTATTAAATACAAATACACATTAATTCGGAAATGACCGTTAGGTCCCGATAACATGTATTTTTTGTTTAACTGTTAAACGAGTTATAAATAATCATTATTATTCATAACAGTTGCCCTAGTACTCTACGAGTATATTTCATTAGTGAGACTCTCTATGTGAAAGATTGGCAAAGTTATTATCAAATTTTGTGTCCATAATTCATGGTCAAGGTTTACACTACTTGGTCAGTAAAGTTAACTCATTGAGACCGATACATGTCGTATATTGGAATCTTGGATTCCGATGGTTTCTCAATGAACCATGAGTCTTGGAGACTCGTATAGACGTGTAGGTGTTTATTGCAGATAAACACTGAACGACTCACTGAATATTCTTAATTGATGGTACACCAACGTCAATAAGAATCTTCTCGGGTGAGTGAGTATAGTGATTCTTTGACTTCAGATACCACTGCGGATATATGAATTATCCTCCACACTTAGATGGCAGTCACGTCACCGATCTATTTAGATCAGACCTCCGCTTGTTCGTTGGGTGTGGACTGATACTCAGGATATCATATGTGTATCAAGATAAGATCCGTCAGTTCTGTGTACAGAGCACATGTATTCAATATGGAATTAGCAATCTGTTAAATCCATGGGCCCGTAGTACACTGTAGAAATCGGTTCTAAGTGTTATTAAGGGATTACTAATAGAAACGTCGATGTGATTATATCTGTAGAGATTTAACGTTTATAATTATATCTCTGGAATAATCTGGATGCCTGTGACAGATGGATTATACATATGCAATGACCTTGACCTGTATGGTTCAGAGAGTTTATCCGTGTTCGTCATAATTTACGGGTGGGTAGATTATGGATACGAAATTTGATTTCGTGATAGATATACCCAAATCTAGAGAGTCTGACTAATGAAATATACTCGTAGAGCACTATGACAACTTTTATGAATAATACTGATTATTTATAAGTCGTTTAACGGTTAAACGGAAAATACGTGTGTAGGACACAGAAATCGACGACGCTCTTCTAGGCTCGCGGCCTAGTTGGGAGTACGGAGTAGCCCACAGGGGAACTAAACCGGATAAATAACATGGAGTCGCCACCCAGTGTGAACCGGGAAAATGATTTAAGGCCGCACTCACCCCTCGCAAGGGAAGACCTCAAACCGTTGGGTTCAGAATGGTCCCTTACTTATGCCACTTGTAATGATATGATTTGTGCAATAATCTAACCAAGCCTAAGCAACATATATTTCCAAGGATAATCTACTTCTAAGTTCATGCATAAAAAATAAATTGGAATAACGGCAAGCGTATAATTTCATGAACATATGCGAGAACGTTTCCTCAAGCGATACGTGAAGTTGTATCCCAAGTACAGACCGCACTACCGTCCATTCGGATTCAGCTACAGAATTTACGTCTGGGTTTCCATCCGATATACCACGAGAGGCAACATTCAATCACTAACCCAATATAGACAAACATGACATACGATAATACATATAACCATAAATAATCGAAGAGACAAAACATGCAAAATAACAAGGAGGATAAATAACGCAAAATAAATGCGGAATAATAAAACAAATAAACGGAAATTAAATACAAAATAATAAAAGACTAATAATGCGAAATAAATGCGGAATAATAAAGATGTGACCAAAGAACTCGGCCGTTTTTAATATAGGACTTTGCATACCCGGTTGGACGTGGACTTAGGTCTTACCTTTTAAGTCGCTTCCAGGACGACAAAATAAAATGTAACAAATGGTGCCCTCAGGTCTTACCTTTTAAGTCGCTTCTCGGGAGTGCATTGGAATTTTGTGGTTTGGTTCACGTGGTTATTTGTTTTGTTATTGTTCACGTTCCTCTCTGCTCACTGCATGGTGCGTTCGTAAGTGGCATGGGGATGTCGGTGCTAAGGATTTTAGTGCGTTGAAGGTGGGGTGTTGAACGTGTTGTTTCTTTAGTCGGTGTAAGAGCTAAAGGGCAGTGAGCGTGGCTAAAGGATTTTGATGCTTGATGGCTGCTTTTGTTGTTGATTTGTTTTGGTCAAATGGGCAGCTTGGTTTGTGAGTGGTCTGAGCGTAAGGGTTCCATTAGTGTAGGGTTTTGGCTTGTGAACGTGAGGGCTGCCTTGCTTGAGTGGTATTGGTGGTCTGCGTTTGTTAAAGGGGCTGTGAGCGTTTGTGAAAGGCTGTGAGAAGGAGTGGTGGCCGAGTGGAGCTGTGTTGTGTGAGTCGGTGAGTTGCAGTGTTTTTGTTTTTTCTGTGTGAGTCGGTTTGCGTTGTTAAGAGAGAGCTAGGGTTTGCCTTAGGTTTTACGTGGTTGGAGTGAGGGTTTGCCGTGAAGGGTGTTTAGGGTTCTCGGTGTGGCCATATGTGTGAGCTGTGTGTTGTCTGTGAAGGGAGAGACGTGAGGGAGCTGCCTCTAGGGTTTCATCGCCGAGAGAGAGAGTTGGAGGCGTGCTAGCTAAGGTTTATTGTTTTGTCTTTTGTTAATGAAGGGGCTTTGGTCTAAGTCGGTTTGTCCTAGGTGGTGGATGGGGCTGCCGAAGTGAGCGTATAGGGTTTGTGATTGTTATGAGCGTGAGAGAAAGGGAAGTTTTGTTTAGGGTTTAATAATTTTTGGTGAGGCCGTGAGTGGAGGGTTGTTGAGAAAGATGAGCTTTTGTTCTTTTTTTGTTTGTGCCGTGAGAGAGAGAGCCGCCTTACGGACAAATCAATTAAATTATGGATGGATTTAATTAGTTAAAAAGGAAAGGATAATTGTATTTTGGTGGGGGAATATATTAAATTGGTAGGTGATTTATTTAAATTAGGAAGAGATATGCTTAAATTAGGAATTTAATTTAATTGGATTTAATTTAATTTAATTTAATTTAATTTGTGTTTTAAATATGTTTTAATTATTTCTTGGATTGGGCTTGGGTGAGATGGGCTTGGTGTGTGTCTTGCGGGGGTTTGGGCTAAGAATGTGTTTTAAAACAGAGGTCCAACAAGCGAACCCGAAGCTAAACAAGCGAATAAAATCCAACAAAATACTGATTTCTGACTTTTCCATTCCGACGTCCGTTTCCCGCGACTTCTGTGACTTAAAAGGTAGTGCCTCTAAATGAGACTCATCATAGGGACTTACATGTAAAAATACAGTGCCTACAACGTGCGAATGGACCTAATGGTCAATTCCTAATTAATGTGTATTTGTTTTTAATATTTGATATTATTAAATACACATTAATTAATTGTCAAATTATGATATTTGACATATATCATTAATATATATATATATGAGATATTTAATATAAATATAATACATATATTTAAGATATTTGTATTTAATTATTTAATTGTTAAATAATTAAATTAATTAAAATAATAAATATATTTGTCTTGATTAATGTGAGGAAATGACATGATTTGGTTGGTTCACTGGTAAAGTTTACTTTATGATAAAGGTTATCAATTGTTACAAGTAAACTAAAAGTATTTTCCATTTAATGTTTTGAAACAAAAATTGAAAAATATCTTGTTATTTTTCTTTCTCTCATTCTCGACCAAGGAAGAAAAATATATAAGTGTTTTTTGATTTATTTGTTTCATAAGTGCAAGTTACCAAAAAGAATTACAAAAGTGAGTTGAGAGCAAAGTTAAAGGAGAAAAAGAAAACTTAAGCATTTTCTTGGAAATTTATAGTATTTCTCAACACACTTCAACTTGGAAATTGTTTCTATTATTCTTGGCTTCAATTTGTGATGCTAGGATGATGTCTCTACTCTTTTAGTTTGTAATTAAAATGGTTGGGGACTTGTTTTAAAGGTGTTTGCATGTATGATAAATAAATAGGCTTGAATGAGTTCTTAAGCTTATAATGATTAATTAGTAATCAAGTTGCCATTCTAGAGTTTCTAAGCCACTCATTGATGACCTAGAATTTTTCTTGAGTTGTTTCATGGTTGTGAGACTTGTTTGGTATGGTAAAGATTGGATTAAAGTATTGAATTTGTTTAATTTGGTGTATTTTGTCAATTTGAAGAAATTATAAAATTAGGATTCTTAACCCTTTTCAAATTTGGGGATTTTAATATATGTGATGTAATTTGATGTATATATGATGTATGTTAAATTGGGATTGATTGGATTTGATCTTGATATGTTTTGAACAAAAAAAATACCAAATTGCAAATCATGGAAAATACTGGGTGCTCTCAGCAATTTCATAAAAAATTGGAATTTTTGTTTCAAAATGTATTTTGATGTGTAGGACATGTATAAATCATTTTGGGATTTATTTGGAATCACTTAAATATGTATTTGACAATTTAATGACCAAAATGATTAAAATGCAAAGTTTGGGGTCAATTCGATAATTATAAGAAATTTGATTTCTTAGGTTAAAATTTCAGATTTTAAGTATTTGATAATGAAATAAATAAGTTTATTTAATTGATCCAAGAAAAAAATTTAAAATCGGAAAATTCTGATTCTCCGCGTTCTGTTGCGCTAACCCGGTAATTCCCTATAAAAACCCTACAAAATGGTATCAGAGCTAGTCTGATTTTGGATACCCGATATGATTATGACTTTAAATTCAATGTTTAATTTAATCTTTACTTTATGCATGCATGTGTTTATTTAATTTGATTAAATAAAGTAAAAGTATCTTTTGCGGAAAAATCCCAATTTGAAAATAAGGTTTTTATTTAATATGTACTTGATGCATATTACTTGGTCCGTCTTGTCAATACCGCTTATTGATAAATTTTCTACGACTATATCCGAGAACGTGCCAAAGCTGTGAGGATATGGCCAGTAGAAATTTATTTGTACCGGATATATTTGATATTAGGCGAATTCAATCGAAAGCGCAATCCTGAACGTGCCAGAGCTGTCAAGGTTACGCAAGTATCTTGAATTTATCATTGACAAGTTTAACCTTGGTACGCTTCATTGTGAACGTGCCAAAGCTGTCACAACGAGAAACGACTAGAACCGAAAACCCAAGAGTCACTATTGAGTGATCGACAATGAGTTGTCTACCTAATGAATATACATAGGCGAGAACGTGCCAAAACTGTGAGCTGAAATATATTCATGGGGTCAACCTTTCACTATTATGTTATGTTTTGTATTGGGGATTACAGTTTTGTATAAAATAGTGGGATGTACATTTTTAGATTAAAAATCCATTATCTATTTAATGTTTTTGATATAATATGAAACTGTATTAGCTGCTGATTGTTTATTCGCTATCTATTTGATCGATTTGCGATGGCAACACCTATGGCCAACCTCTTTGCTCGTATGCTTGATACGAATAAGCTTAAGTGCGCTGAGAATTTTTCCGACTGGGATATGGATTTGAGGATCGTCCTCGGATCCGAAAAGTTGGGATACATATTGGAAGGTCCATTACTGTTTGCTATATCTCCAGATGTATCACCTGAAGAAGTTGAGACTTCCCGTAGATGGAAATATGATGATTTAAGAGTTAATTCATACATACTTAGTTCTATTTCTTCTTAGCTTAAGAAGCAATACTTTGAGATGCATGATGCTTATAGCATGATGACACTTCTTCGTGAATCGTTCATGAACCAGGAACAGGTCGTGGTTCATAGAGTTGCAATGGAACTGTTCCATTCTAAACTTGATGAGGGGCAGTCTGTGAGCCCGCATGTGCTTCATTTGATCGATTTGATCGAGCAATTGAGGCGCAATGACTTCCCTCTCAATGAAACTCTGGGACGGAGTGTCATACTTGGTTCTTTCCCGGCGTCATATCGTCAGTTCGTCATGTACTTCAACATGAATGGGATTCACTGCTCTTACCGTGAGTTGCATAGGATGCTTCTCACATCGGAGGAAGATTTAAAGAATAGAGTTATGACTCGCCTTCTGAAACTCACTTCACTTTCCGCTTCTTCCCAATCCAAGTCGAAGGGGAAAAAAACAAAAGGAAATAAGAAGAAAGATTTCAATGTTCCTCTGCAGGCTAAGGTAGCGAAGCCCAAGAGAGCTTCTGAAGAAAAATGTCATCATTGTCAGAAAGTCGGACATTGGAAAAGAAATTATTCGGACTACCTCGCACAGATAAAGAGGGAAAGAGCATCAACATCAGGTACTTTTATTTTTCCTATTATTGATATCTCATTGGCTTGTGAACCCATGACATCTAATTGGATTTTAGATTCTGCTTGTCCTATTCACATTTGCAATATGTTGCAGGTGCTGACGAAAAGTATACGGCTGAAATATAGGGAGATGCAGTTGTGATTCGGGAGTGGCGACTCTCTGGATACGGTTGCAGTAAGCTTATGCGAGATTCCCTTACCTAGTGGGAGATTTTTGTTACATGACTGCTTTTTGTGCCAGGATGTGTGGCGAATATTATGTCGCTTTTTGTATTAGATACTGAAGGATATAATGTAAATATTAAGAATCGTTCTTTGTATTTATATGATAGAAATAATATTCAGATCCTTTGTTGTCCAAATGAGCATGGTCATTACATATTGCATACCTCACAAGATATCTTTAATACTGGAATTAATAAACGTAAATAATCTGATATAAATAATACTGAACTGTGGCATATGAGGTTGGGTCATATAGGCGTGAAACGCCTAACCCAATTGGTTAAGAATATTTTGATACATGATCTCACCATTAAACCTTATCCAACTTGCGAATCTTGCATTCAGGGTAAAATGACCAAAGCCCAATTTTCGGGTGTTGGACACTAAGCCACTGATCAATTGGAACTCATACATTCTGATGTATGTGGTCCCATGAGTCAAACTGTTCACATTGGTTTTTCTTACTTCGTTACCTTTACCGATGATATGTCACGGTACGGTTATGTTTATCTGATTAAACATAAATCGGAAACCTTTGAAAAGTTCAAAGAATTCCAAAATGAAGTAGAAAAACAGACTGGTCAATATATTAAATGTCTTCGATCTGATCGAGGCGGTGAATATATGAGTGGAGAGTTCACTGATTATTTAAAGGAGAATGAGATTCTCGCTCAATATACTCCTCCGGGTACTCCGCAGCACAATAGTGTCAGAAAGTAGAAATTAGACATTATTGGATATGGTCCGATCGATGTTGAGTTATACAGATTTGCCCTATTACTTATGAGGTTATGCTCTTTTAACTGCCGCTCATCTCCTGAATAATATTCCTTCCAAATCCGTTCCTACGACTCCATATGAGATATAGACCGGTAGGAAACCGAATCTTAATTATGTTAAGATTTGAGGGTGTCATGCATACGTCAGGATGCCTCAGCAGAATAAGCTTTTGCCTCGATGGCAAAAGTTTAGGTTTGTTGGATATCCTTCAAATACGAAAGGATATTTGTTATATGATACCGAACATCTAAAGGTGTTCGTAGCTCGCTTCGCAAAATTTCTAGAGATAGAATTTTTGTCTGAAGGTGGTTATCATAGATAGATTGAACTTTATGAAGTACAATCTGATACCAATGAACCAACGGAGGAACCTGAAGTTCAAGAAGATGAAGAACCTTCAATACACACACTTTGTAGGTCACAAAGGGTATCTAGACCTCAGGAACACTTGTATTTGATACAAGAAAATAGTCTCGATGTTCTCTTAGTGGAAGAAACTGACCATTTTACCTATAGAGAATCGATGTTGGACATCGGCTCTATAAAGTGGCAAGATGCATGAAATCCGAGATAGACTCAATGCATGAGAATCAAGTTTGGAACTTGGTTCCGCTTCCTGAAGGAATTGTTCCTATCGGTTGTAAATGAATTTACAAAAGAAAGCACGGGTCTGATGAAAAGGTTGAAACCTTTAAGGCCGACTGGTAGCTAAAGGTTACTCGCAGCGACCTAGTGTCGACTACGATGAAACTTTTTCGCCAGTTGCAATGCTAAAGTCTATAAGGATTTTGTTGTCTATTGTCGCTTACCATGATTACGAGATTTGGCAAATGGATGTCAAAACGGCTTTTCTAAATGGGTTTCTTGATGAAGAAATCTATATGGAATAGCCGGAGGGTTTTGCATCCAGCGAGAACTCGGGCATGGTATGCAGGCTGAAGAAGTCCATTTATGGACTTAAACAAGCTTCACGAAGTTGGAATCTTCGATTCGACGAGATAATCAAATTGTCTGGTTTTCTTAAGAATTCAGAAGAATCATGTATGTATAAGAAGGCTAGTGGAAGTATGGTGGTATTTTTAATTCTCTATGTTGACGACATCCTTATCATGGGAATGATATCGGGATGATGCAAGGCGTCAAAGCTTACCTCTGTAAGAATTTCTTCATGAAGGACCTGGGTGAAGCTTCTTAGGTCTTAGGCATAAAACTCTATATAGATATAGAAAAGAAGCTTATTGGGTTATCCCAATCAACGTACATAGATAAGATCTTAGAACGGTATAATTTTGGTAACTGTAAGACATCAAACATACCGTTCAGACATGGCTTACATCTTTCAAAGAATATGTGTCCATAAACAGAAGATGAGAAGATTAGAATGTCTAATCAGCCTTATGTTTCGTGTTTGGGCAGCATCATGTATGCCATGTTATTTACTAGGTCTGATATCAGCTTCGCAGTTAGTGTGACAAGCAGATATCAGTCCAATCCAGGAAATGACCATTGGATGGTCATTAAACATATCTTCAAGTATCTTAAAGGTACTAAGGATAAGTTTATAATATATGGAGGAAACGAACTACAAATTAATGGGTATACGGATTCCGATTTCCAATTGGATCCTGATGATAGAAAAACTACATCAGGATTCATGTTTACCATTAACGGAGGTACAATTTGTTGGAAGAGTTCCAAACAGGGGTCAACAGCTGATTCCACCACAGAGGCGGAATATATTGCAGCTTCTGAAGCTGCAAAGGAAGCTGTATGGGTTATGAACTTTATCACAGAATTGGGAGTAGTCCCAAATATCGAGAATTCGATTCCGTTATACTATGATAATATTGGAGCCATTGCGCAAGCAAATGAACCAATGGCGCATCAGAAGTCGAAGCATGTGGAACGAAAGTACCACATCATTCGAGAGATTGTGTCGCGATGAGACATTATCGTGTTCAAGGTACCGAGTGAAGATAATGTAGCAGACCCGCTTACCAAAGTCATACCTCCGAATTTATTTGATAAACATGTGGAGTCGATGGGTATTAGATACAATCGATATTGGCACTAGAGCAAGTGGGAGATTTTGTTATGGTTGGTGCTCTGAGCGCCAATTTTATTATGCATTTCCCTGTAAATACTAATGTAATATTTTATTATGAGTAAAATAAATAGTTTTTATTATATAACATCATATTTTATATGGTAAAGACATAACAGACCTTAGAATGATTAATTATGATACTGTTACAAAAGCGTCGCAACTGACATTGAGTTTTATCATGAAGTTGTCATTCTTAGACAGTTCCTGGTCAAGGTTTTCACTACTTGGTCAGTAAAGTAAACTCATTGAGACCGATACATGTCGTATATTGGAATCTTGGATTCCGATGGTTTCTCAATGAACCATTAGTCTTGGAGACTCGTATAGACGTGTAGGTATTTATAGCAGATAAACACTGAACGACTCACCGAAGATTCTTAATGGATGGTACACCAACGTCAATAAGAATCTTCTCGGGTTGAGTGAGCATAGTGATTCTTTGACTTGAGATATCATTGTGGATATATGAGTTATCCTCCACACTTAGATGGCAGTCACGTCACCGATCTATTTAGATCAAACCTCCGCTTGTTCGTTGGGTGTGGACTGATACTCAGGATATCATGTGTGTATCAAGTTAGGATCCGTCAGTTCTGTGTACAGAGCACATGTATTTAATATGGAATTAGCAATCTGTTAAATCCATGGGCCCGTAGTACACTTTAGAAATCGGTTCTAAGTATTATTAAGGGATTACTAATAGAAACGTCGATGTGATTATATCTGTAGAGATTTAACGTTTATATTTATATCTATGGAATAATCCGGATACCTGTGACGGATGGATTATACATATGCAATGACCTTGACCTGTATGGTTCAGAGAGTTAATCCGTGTTCATCATAATTTACGTGTGGGTAGATTATGGACACGAAATTTGATTTCGTGATAAATACACCTGAATCTAGAGAGTCTCACTAATGAAATATATTCGTACAGTACTATGACAACTTTTATGAATAATACTGATTATTTATAAGTCGTTTAACGGTTAAACGGAAAATACGTGCGAATTGACCTAATGGTCATTTCCTAATTAATGTGTATTTGTTTTTAATATTTGATATTATTAAATACACATTAATTAATTGTCAAATTATGATATTTGACATATATCATTAATATATGTATTTGAGATATTTAATATAAATATAATACATATATTTAAGATATTTGTATTTAATTATTTAATTATTAAATAATTAAATTAATTAAAATAATAAATATATTCGTCTTGATTAATGTTATGAAATGACATGATTTGGTTGGTTCACTTGTAAAGTTTACTTTATGATAAAGGTTATCAATTGTTACAAGTAAACTAAAAGTATTTTCCATTTAATGTTTTGAAACAAAAATTGAAAAATATCTTGTTATTTTTCTTTCTCTCATTCTCGACCAAGGAAGAAAAATATATAAGTGTTTTTTGATTTATTTGTTTCATAAGTGCAAGTTACCAAAAAGAATTACAAAAGTGAGTTGAGAGCAAAGTTGAAGGAGAAAAATAAAACTTAAGCATTTTCTTGGAAATTTGTAAGTATTTCTCAACACACTTCAACTTGGAAATTGTTTATATTATTCTTGGCTTCAATTTGTGATGCTAATTAATTTGTATTTGTCAACACACTTCAACTTGTATTTAATTATTTAATTGTTAAATAATTAAATTAATTAAAATAATAAATATCTTTGTCATGATTAATGTTAGGAAATGGCATGATTTGGTTGGTTCACTTGTAAAGTTTACTTTATGATAAAGGTAATCAATTGTTACAAGTAAACTAAAAGCATTTTCCATTTAATATTTTGAAACAAAAATTGAAAAATATCTTGTTATTTTTCTTTCTCTCATTCTCGGCCAAGGAATAAAAATATATAAGTGTTTTTTTATTTTATTTGTTTCATAAGTGCAAGTTACCAAAAAGAATTACAAAAGTGAGTTGAGAGCAAAGTTGAAGGAGAAAAAGAAAACTTAAGCATTTTCTTGGAAATTTATAAGTATTTCTCAACACACTTCAACTTGGAAATTGTTTCTATTATTCTTGGCTTCAATTTGTGATGCTAGGATGATGTCTCTACTCTTTTAGTTTGTAATTAAAATGGTTGGGAACTTGTTTTAAAGGTGTTTGCATGTATGATAAATAAATAGGCTTGAAATGAGTTCTTAAGCTTATAATGATTAATTAGTAATCAAGTTGCCATTCTAGAGTTTCTAAGCAACTCATTGATGATCTAGAATTGTTCTTGAGTTGTTTCCTGGTGGTGAGACTTGTTTGGTGTGATAAAGATTGGATTAAAGTATTGAATTTGTTTAATTTGTCAATTTAAAGAAATTATAAAATTAGGGTTCTTAACCCTTTCCAAATTGGGGCTTTTGATATATGTGATGTAATTTGATGTATATATGATGTCTGATAAATTTGGGATTGATTGGATTTGATCTTGACATGTTTTGAACAAAAAATGAACCAAATTGCAAATCCTGGAAAATACTGGGTGCTCTCAGCAATTTCATAAAAAAATTGAATTTTTGTTGCAAATTATATTTTGATGTGTAGGACATGTATACATCATTTTTGGAATTGATTTGGAATCACTTACATATGTATTTGACAATTTAAGGACCAAAATGATTAAAATGTAAAGTTTTGGGTCAATTCGGTAATTATAAGAAATTTTTTTTCTTGGGTTAATATTTCAGATTTTAAGTATTAGGTAATTAAATAAATAAGTTTATTTAATTGATCCAAGAAAAAATTTTGAAATCGGAAAATTCTGATTCTCCGCGTTCCGCTGCGCTAACCCGGTAATTCCATATAAAAACCCTACACTTTACACCTTAGGTATCAAATGTGAACCGACCCCGAGCCCTTCACTGAGTAAGACGTCTCTGCCTTTTGGGCTTAGGCCCCCGAACCTTGAAAATGGAAATCTCTTTTATTCCATTTCTTGGGATTCTGACTTTTTGGGGGTCAAAAAACCATCATCAATATACGTCCCTTAGTTCTCTGTATCAACGAGTAAGCGAGTTGGTGCCGAGAACTATAAAAAGATGGTGGTGCATGAAGCCGTAGACTGATCTGGCGTCCTTGGGCTGATGCTCTCATGAACGCACCATATTGCTTCGACCTGATGCCTTGTGATACCTTTCCAATACTTGGAGTATTTTTTGAAGAAATAACTTTCCTCTCATGCTGATGCTCAATCTTTTACAAGCCAGAATCTCAGGCCTGCCCCATCATATGACAGGTATCACAACTGCAAACCTCAGTGTTTTTTTAACCAAAGAGGTTGATTCGGACTAGCTTTGGTCAGTCAATCCTTGGATTTGCTTGAAGAAGCACATCTTATGCCTCATCAGGTAGATGCATGCTCTCGTCATGCTGCAAACTCGAAAAGAAATGATCTGTAGAGTCCTGCAAAACAGGACAAAATCACAAAGGAACATTCATATCCTCGGGTTGTTAGGAAAATAACAGAGCATCGGCGGGACATAACCCAGCCCCGAGCCACAATAAATACTTGGCCACAAGGGAATGTTCCCTCATTGTGCCATCAATATGACCTCGACGGAACGAATGCGGCCACGAGCTAATGTAACAACTTGGCCACAAGGGAATGTTCTCTCATTGTGCCACTCAACACTTGGCTATGAGGGAGAAACTCCGACCATATACCAACAAAGATGATAAGGCTTTAGTGGGACATAACCCGACCTCGAGACGATCAAACACTTGGCCACAAGAGAATGTTCACTCCTTGTGCCAACACACAAAATGAGGCCTCGGTGGGACGTAGCCCGACCCCGAGCTAATAAACTGAAAGTGGCCTCGGCGGAACAAATGCAACCCCAAGCCAACAAACTGCAAGTGGCATCGGCGGAAGGAATGCAATCCTGAGCCAAAAAATTAAAAGTAGCCTCAACGGAACGAATGCAGGCTTGAGCCATCAAACTTCTATGGCCTCAGCGGTACAAAAGCATACCTGAGCCATCAAACTTCTATGGCCTCGTCGGTACAAAAGCAGACCCGAGCCATCAAACTTCTATGGCATCGGTGGTACAAAAGTAGACCCGAGCCAATCAAACTTCTTTCCAAGACTTAACCGCGATGGAAGATTTTCAACTTCCGGAAATCACCATGGAGACCGGAAATGGCGTCCCACTTCACGTCATCCAATAAAAAAATTAAGATAAAAAAACAAAACAATGGTGACTTAGCACTTACCCCGTACTAACAAAAAAGAAACAACGGATCCGAAGTGGGATGGCCAGACGCCACGGGGTATTCTCTCTCCCCGTGTTTGGCATACCTGATGATATATAATAGGATGGCCAGACGCCACATGGGTATTCTCTCTCCCCGTATTCGGCATACTCAATGATACACAATGGGATGGCCAGACGTCACGGGGGTATTCTCCCTCCGCGTGTTCGGCATACCCGATGATACATAATGTGATGGCTAGACGTCACGGGAGTATTCTCCCTCCCCGTGTTCGACATAACCGATGATACATAATGGGATGGCCAGACGCCACATGGGTATTCTCCCTCCTCGTGTTCGGCATACCCGATGATACACAATGGGATGGCCAGACGCCACGGGGTATTCTCTCTCCCCGTGTTCGGCATACCCGATGATACACAATGGGATGTCAGACGCCACATGGGTATTCTCCATGCCCGTGTTCGGCATCCCCAATGATACACAATGGGATGACCAGATGCCACGAGGGTATTTTCCCTCCCCGTGTTCGGCATACCCGATGATACACAATGAGATGGCCAGATGCCACGGGGTATTCTCCTTCCTCGTGTTCGGCATACCTGATAATACACAATGGGATGGCCAGACACCACATGAGTGTTCTCCCTCCCCGTGTTTGCATACCCGATGATACAAAATATTAAGGCCTCAGTAGTACTAAACAGACCTGGGCCATCAAATCATCACGACATCGGCGGTACTAAAGTAGACCCGAGCTGGCGAACTATTATGGTTTCATTTCGAATGGTTTCTTCCATTTTCTCAATCCATTCCGTCATCGAAGCCTCTGAAGATCTATGATTCCCGTCTTCTACCATTATCTTTCTGTGCTTGTTGCTTTTTGTACTGCTCTTCACAGACGGCACCAACTGTTGACGGCTGATTTTCGTTAAAGGGATAATTCGAAAAAACCACTCTTCGAACAATCATCCATGAACTGTGAATTTGTTTGGTTTGGGGTCTAAATACAAACTTAGAAAAAGATGAGAAAACACACAAACAAAACAGAGGGTTTAACATGGTTCGGCTGAGTATCCAACCTATGTCCACGGGCACAAGGGAAAATAAAGCTTTTATTACGTGGTCGGGTATGACCGACATGCCTATCTCTCGAGCTCGTCTAACCGACCTCTTACAAGCTCACTCTTTCACTTAAGCTTTTTGTTCTCTATTACAAGTGAAGAATGAAATAGAATTAGCCAACCATTTACAATGAATTCTCAATCCTTTTATATTAGGGAAAATTCTACTGTTACACCAATATCATGACGTCAGCCACATGAATCTACCATTAATGTGAGGGCTCTCTTCCCCAACTGCTTTGCTGAAAGTAGCTCTGCCACCTGACATCTCATTAAATCATGCTACTTTACCATTTGCTACACATTTTAGCCCATACGGCAGCCTGTATTCCAATTGTTCCTATGTGATAGCGTATGCCAGAGGCTGATTGCCCGCTTCTGTCACATCAGACCTTTTTGGAGAATGTGAATTCTCATACATGGCTTACGTCACTTAGACCTGATCATACAGTTACCACCCCGACCCGCCCTACCAGGTCGGGAGACAGAAACAACGACTGTAATGGTCGGGTCTGAGGTCTTTCCTCCACTTCTGTTAACATCTTTACACTTCGGGTATCAAATGTGAACCGACCTCGAGCCCTTCACTGGGTAAGACGCCTCTGTTTTTTGGGTTTGGCCCCCAAATCTTGAAAATGGAAATTTCTTTTATACCCTTCATTGGGATTTCGACTTCTTGGGGGCCAAAAAACCACCATCAACAAAAAAATCTTATTTTTCATGTTTCTACATTATCTGAATCCGGCATTTTGCACTTTGCTTAGTTGTTGTCGAGGTTTCTAAGCGAATATTTTCTAGAGGTAAAAGAATTTATTAACATAATCTACTATTAAAGTAATAAACCTCTTTAATTAATTAATCAATTAATATTTTAATTTATTATTATTAATAAAATTAAAATAAAGAAACCTATTATAATAAGAAAAGATATTATAATCTCTCATTAAAATAAAATAAAAACATATGTGACACTTAATTTCTACAATTAATTTTTTATTATTAAATTATAAAATTAAAATATCTTTATAATTAATTTAGTATTAAATAAAAAAACCTATTACAATAAAAATACATATTATAATTTTATAAAAACTATAGTATAATAAGAAAATATATTATATCATCCTATTACAATTATAAAATACTATTAAATTATAAAAATTAAATTAATAAATCTATTAAATAAGAACCCTATTATCACAAAAAAAAAACATATTATGTTATCCGACTAATTTTTGAATAATATCATAAATAATCTGGCAAAGTATATATGTATATATATACGTATGCATATATATGTTAAATATTTTTAAGAAATTAAGCCTTCTAATAGCGTCACATGATATATAATCTTTACAATTAATTTTTTATTACCATTATAATAAGAAGATATAGTATAATAATCTTATATTAAAATATATAAAAATATGTGGCACTTAATCTCTACAATTAATTATTTTATTATAAAATTAAAATAATAAATTATGAAAATAAAAAACTTATTACAATATAAAAATATAATCTCTTATTAAAAGAAGAAACCTAAATAATAGTCGTCCATCGAGTTTGTTATTTTATTTTGATTTTTTTAATAAGTTTTTTTTTTAATTTCATGAATTTGTATTATTTATTGTGTTTCATGATGTAGACTCTGATTATTAACTCTTATAAAGTGAATTAGAAATATTATTTGAGAACTGAGAGACAAACGAATGAGACATAAATATACGTGTAAGTAAATCAATTGTCTTATTTAGACTATAAAACCGATAAGATCTTGAGCATTTATAAGATCAATACCTAAAATATATGCTCAACCTTGTACTAGTTTTTTTAATATCAAAATAATTTTTAAAAATTTTTGGTGGTGCTTGGTTGTATGTTTAATAGAACTTTTGAGGATTAAAAAAATTATTTTGTGTAAAAACTCAAAATTTGAGTTTTTGATAGTAAAATTTGATTTTTTTTTAAAGAGTTAAATTATCTATAATACCATAATTTAATTTAATAATAATATTTTATTTCTTTTCTAACACAATTTTAATGTTCAATAAAGTAATTTTATAATTTTTAATATGATCGTGTTTTTCTGACTCTTTGAACTGTCTACTTACGTGACCACACAAAGACTCTTTGTCATCTGACATTTCTAAAAGAATGGCCCCCCAATATTCGCCACTTGTACTTGTCTGAAGGATACGTTGTCCGTCTCACAACCAAATACCGTAATTTTTTTTATTATTAAAAACTATATTTCTAAAAGTTTTATTTGTAAAAGCTCTACTTAGAGAAGCTATTTTTAAACAGCTATACCAAATGGTCAAGTCTCATCTCATGTAACTTATTACAAATTTAGGATTCGACTGGAATTAATTAGGGGTGTCAATTTGGGTCAGGATTCATTTATTCGTTCGATTCGATTAGCTTTAAAGCGAATACGGGTTGAAAAAATGGATTCGATTAGCTTAAAGCGAATACGGGTTTGAAAAAATGGATTCGTTTAATAAATGGGTCAATTCGATTCGATTCGTTTATTAAACGAATCGAATACGAATTTAAGCTCTTTGATTCGTTTATTCGTTTATGATTCGTTTATTATTTTTATTTACAAGTTATTGTTAATTTTCAACTAATATTCGAGAAATTATAGTTAATTATCATAGAAAAAATAATATTTTTCGGTATTTGGTGAGATATTTTTAGTAAATATATTAATTACACATTTCATATGTATATCTTAATGAATAATTGATGTAAATCAAGTGTGGTAAATTATTTTATTAAATAATATGATTGACTAAACGAATAAACGAATATTCGTATTCGATTCGTTTATTAAACGAATCGAATACGAATTCTGATATTAGGATTCGTTTAATAAACGAATCGAATACGAATCCATCATATTTTGATTCGATTCGTTTATGATTCGACACAAATTCGATTCGTTGATTCGTTTTGACACCCCTAGAATTAATAACGATTTTTCATGATTAAAAATTTCGTTATAAATTCATGGTAATTTTTCGTGTTTGACCCTTGGCATTGAACATTATTTCCTACAATATCCCTCACCCTCCGTTATCTTGTTACGAGTTTTTGTAGTTGAGATCCCAAATTTTATGCATTATAACTTAGGGGATATAAACACACACAAAAAAAAAAAAAAAAAAAAAAAAAAAAAAAAAAAAAAAATTTGAAGAGTTTTTTTTTTTCAAATTAAGAGTAGGGATGGGAATGAAGTATTTAGTCGTTCTATATACACACATTTATCCTCAAGGGACATGGTTTGGTAATATAGAGCTCATGATCTGGCCTTTAGGTTCTGGATTCGAATTCAATGAATGTATTTCTTATAAGAGCCTGAGACAACGGGAGTTTTACCTGCTCCACTTAAACCCGGATCGGATGATTTGACAGCGGGATTTCCAACATTTACAATATATACATACATCTATATATATATATATATATATATAATAGTTCAACATAACATAATGATTTCAATCAAATTAGAGATAATTATTTGGATTTTTTTAATCCACCACAAACAACAGCTCCTGGATCGAATGAAGATACAAATCCTTAAACAAAACAGTTTTAGCTTTCATCTCCTAATTTTAGAATAATGCGTATCAGTTGACACTATTGAACCAGGAATTGTAAAATGAGTAAGATACAATTCCCCATTACTTGAAAGAATAAGATTCTACAAATAACTTTCTTTTTTCATAAGAGAATAAAATTAAGATGGCTCAACGCACAAGACTTCTCGCATTGTAACTTCCGGAAAGGATTTGTTGATTCAACAAGACTGTGTTGACTTAGGTATAACCTGCATTTTGTATAAGTATATATTTTTTGGTTTAAAAAAATGATTTAGGGTTATAGTCAGAGAATCCATGGCCTCAATTAAGAATTTTTGCAACAAGCAAAGGCATAGTCCTCCAAAAACTGACTGAGCTGAGTGGTATATAGTTTTGGGTCATTTCTAAAATGATCGACATGAGGTGTGGAGATGAAGTTGCAGGCCCTGACCTCATGTCCAGCCCTCCGCTGCTCCTCTATAAATGATTCTACAGACTCTGCCGGAATGACTCTGTCTGCCGAGCTATAAATATACAGTTGTGGACACATCGGTTGCCCAGAAGACAATAAGCCTAGAACATCAGATAGCCTCCTGTCATAAGAAATCTATGTAAGTATTAGTGGATGGAGAGAATATGATAAATATATGATAACAGTAAAAACTCGAGGGACGATAACAAGATGTCTCCATAAAATAATCAGTTAGATCAAGTTTAGTCAATATCCTTGCTGCAGAAAATACTCAGTTGTACTGTATTCCTGTTGATGGCGAATACTGAATCTAATCAAATCTGATCAAAAGAGGAACATACCTGTTCACTGTAGGAAGATGCAAAACCACCTCAAAAAACTTCTCAAGGACTGCAAGCAAAGCTGTTTCAGTAGCTGCAGGTTTGGGCTTTTCAACTGCTCTGGTTCCAACTTGCTCGTCTGTCTCTAATTCATTTGCGTAAACAACTCCTTTTGTTGCAAAGCTATTCTTTTTCAGAAAAGCTGCAGAGAAACCTGAAGCCCACACCTAAAACAAATGAAATGAACTCAATTAACATTGTTGAGCATACTCAACCAAAAACATGCTTCAAAAATAAACTCAAAAGACGCTAAAATGGAACAGGCATCACAATATCCACATCCTACCATCTCCAGAAGACTAATCTTTGTACAATCAAAGTAACCATTTCCCAAGTAAAGTAGATCAAAAGAAAAGAGGCAAATGACTGTCAACAAACAACATACTAGTTCTGCATCACTTCTCAAAAGGAGAAAGCATTTCCCAATTTTATCAAAGCAGTGACTTCTTTCAGATCAATGAGAGATTAGAGGAGTTTTATTCCCATTAAATTTTCAACAGTTAAGGAATATCACAACTCCCTGTTAAAATGATTATAGAAGACATACTAAATAAATTAAAACTAAAACTCTCAAAATTGAATTCGTGTACTCCAGCATACTCATTCAACCAGATAGGGGCTGGTTAATTTAACACTAAAAGCTCCAAATACAGACACCACAGTGTCCATATACTGGGTCCCCCAAGCCCATGCCCCAGTTACCAATAGTAACCAAAATTTGAATAGGCAAATGATCACAATAGACAATTTCTTGGCCTACTAGAGTCACATTGTAGAGAATACAACATATAAAAAACAACAGTGAAAGCATAGGATGAGCCTGATCGTAATTGATTAAGAAATTTTCAACAATGTACAAAGCCTATGATATGATTCATGAAAGAGCTCAAAGAGACTAATGAAGACATTTTACGCGGGGTCAGTCAAAGTTTACAGATCAGTGAGAACAACATTGGACTCCAGTCCAGTTAAAGTGATATAGATATCTATCAAACTATGATATGCGGTCAATACTTGGTAATACATACAAGCCAGAGCAAAAGATGTGACAGATGTAAGAACATGAAAAATACAAACTATGTCAGCACTGTTCTAAAAAATGACCTAGGCGGTCCCTAGGAGCTAGGCGGTGTCCAACCATCCCAATTAAGCATGAAAACGGTTACTAGACGGTGTCAGGCAATTAGACGGTTCTAGGCGGGTCAAGCAGATCTAGGTGGCTGTCTAGACGGTTTTAGGCAGGTATGTACATTTTTTAACCCAATTTTATTTTTTTCCAATTTTTTGAATGAAAAATAAAACCGCCTAACGCCGCCTAGCCTATCCTTCTAGGTGACGCCTAGAAGGCCTAGGTGCTAGGGCCCCCCACCGTACGCCTACCGCCTAACGTTTTTTAGAACATATTGCTCATGGCCTATTATCTTCTTATAAATATTGTGCATGATCAGACGAATAACTTTCTGTTTCCATTAAATTTTCACTATTTGAAGTTTCAACTGATGGTAAATATTTAACTTAGCCCAACAGTATGGCATAACTCATTATTCATGTTCACACTTCACAAAAAATTTCAAACATTTGCAAGCATGATTACCCGAGGGTCAGGAGTCGCAACAGGTGCAGAATCTACAATGCAACCTCTAATCCTTCCCATTAAAGAAGGATCCTGCTTCTGAAACTTCTCAAGAATAGCTCCATATCTGTAGCAAGATAGGAGCAACCAAACGTATCAAGTTAAATGTGCAATGAAAACCGGAAAAATAAAATCAGTAGCATGCAATAGAGAGATAGACACTAACGTTAACCATCCGGTGTTGCTAAAAGTGTGAAAAACAAGGTTCTTTCCTTCATCTTCCAACCAATCAGCCAAATGGTTCACAAGCAATTCTATGTTATGTTCAGCCTTGCCACCAACTTGGTAACTGAGAATCTCAGACATTGGGAATGTAAAGGTAATTACATGAAATCCCTTTGAAGTATACCACTCGGCATATCTCTTAAGATGCTTCTGCTTTGCTCCCAACCACCCCAGCAAAACCACCACCGTCTTAGACTTCATTGCTAAGCAATCAGAAGTCCCAGAAACATAAATGGCATCCAGTTCTGGCAAATGCCATCTATACAACACATCAGGATACGAGCCAGGGATTGGACCTGCAATATTAGTTGGCTTGGATGCTTTAGCCAATTCCGCAGACTGATATGCATTGACAAGAACAGCAGAAGACGCTACATTTGGAACAAAATTGTGGCCTAAATTGGGAACCCGAAAACTAATGTTGGGTACGGGCACTTGCATTCTGGTCACGAAGTTAAATTTTGAAAGCTTGGAAACCGACATATGAGATACCCAAGATGATGAAAATTCTTGAAGTGAATTTGAAACAGATAAAGAGGAATCAATTTGTTGTGAGGAAGAACAAGTTTCAGCTCCAGACGAGGTAAAAGACTGGAACTTATCAGAAATATCAGCAGAAGAAGAAGCAACAGCCACAGCAGCCGCCGCAATCAGAGGACGTTGAATGATTCCAGATAAAGAACCCATATTGAAAATTTTCAGAACAGACAATGCCTATATAACACAAAACACACAGAACCCAGATGAATCAACATGTACAAGATATTAGAGAAATTCAATTCAACAGTGACCATACAAAAGAATCAAGAAACACGGGGAAAGCTTACGTGGAGTTGGTCAGGTGCCAATAAAACCGGGCTGTCAATTATTAGTGTAGCTGACAGCCCGGTTCAATCAAAATTCAAAATTCAGCAAAGTTCCTGCAATTAAAACGAATCAAAAATTTTTAGTTTGATTAAATAATATTCTTGGAAACTAGTCAATGATTAATTAAATAAAAAAGGGCAGCATGTGAATGAATAGACTTTGTAGTTACAGCGAAGCAACGCGGCTAGAAAGAAAGACGCATGAGCTTTTTAAAAGGAAATGAAATGTAACATGAAAATGTATCGCGAAAGTGATTGATAACAAGTTTAGTACTCTCCGACAAAAGAGGAAATAAGCATTGGAAAACGACACCGTTTGACAGAAATTGTTGCTTGTGTGGCGAGTTACGTGAATACTTGATTTGTAATTTTATTTATGTTAAAAATAAATAATTGTGATTTTTAAAATAAAATAAAAACAATATTGGAATGGTGAATAAAATATTTAAAAAATTAGTTTTTAAAAAACTCAAGACCAAACCGCCGTTAACATTTAGATTTGAAAAAGAATAAGAACGTGAGGGGAAATGACTCGTCTGCCCCTCTAACGTCTAGCTGAGTTAACTCGGATTGAAAACTCAGTTAAATAAAATTTCCATAATTGCGATATTTATGGGCATTAGAAGAGTAGAGATACTTGAAACAAAAAATGTAAATGAAAAATAAAGAGTTACCTGAGCTGACCTGACCTGAAGCAGAGCCTAAGGCCGGCGAACGGAGAGAGAATATAAAGATTTGTTTGTTGAATATTGGAAAGAAGAGGGAAGCAGAGGGTTGTTTGTATAACGCAAAATGCGCAGGCTTATTATATAGCCGTGGCCGTGAAATCTGTTTTCCTTGTTATTGGTGAATATTATGATTTTACTATTTGTTTCCAAATGTTATTTACTTTGTTAACCTCATTGCTATATCATATATGGTATGTGGTTGTCAATATTCGTATCCATCTCATTCAAATTACGGGGTTACCCGCCCCTGATATATTGACTCTACAGCCCCATTGTGGGACCCATTCATACGAGTATTTTATCTCTATTTGAACAGGATATTAATACCCGTACTCGACTCGTCCAACTAACGAGCATATAAAATTATCCTATTATTTGTTTCTAACATATCAGGCCCCTATGGACTCCATCCCCACAAAGATTTTTATCCATCTCTACTCATTATACACTAATTCCTCCTAATTTTGGTTAAAAAAATTTGGACATGTACAAAGAGCTCTCAATCACGAGTTCCAACACTACTCACTCGCGTGTATGGAAAGATTTAGTGTTTGAACTAAGATTGAACTGAGTTTATACTAAACACTACAAGATATAAATAGGATCTCTATGAAACTTGCATAAGATTTATCTTCACAATTGATTTGAAATTCGATATAGATTTAACTCAACACTAAAACTTGATCCTTAATATTTAGACTCGATTAAAAGAGATTGTTCCAAGTGCACAAAACTTTCGCTATAAGAATGGTTTGAGAAACGTCAATTTTACCCTATTTTTCACCCCAAAAAAAATACAAAAAAACAAAACAAAAATAATTTGACACGAACCAAACCAGAGAATCAAATAAAAGGATTCCTTGCCCTTATTCTTTTCTGATTTCTGTGGTGGGATTTACCCCTAACATGGCTTTGTTAAAAATGGGTATGTTGATTGTGGGGATAACGATTCTGGATTATTCCAGTGGATATTCTGAAATGAAACAGATCATCGCTACTGGGATGCCCATACAAATTCTTTTGTCTGTTAAGACTTGCATTTGTCCATACTCCATTCTGATTTTGACCTTTCCCCCAGTAGTTCATGGATCAAATTCAACCACCAAAATGCAAAGGAAGGAATAGACCATAATATATCCAGATTTCAGAATTTTTGTAAAAAAAAATCTTTATTTAAAATTCATAAAGTCTCTAACCACACAAACAAACATGGTTTGCCAAAGTTCCGGGACTTCCTGTATGAAAATGAATTTTAATTTAAATTAAAAAAAAAAAAAAAAAAAAAAAAAAAAAAAGAAGCTTTCAAAAGTTGTAAAGTATTTTGCTCAGGTCACAGACATCTTGAAAAGGGGTTTTTTTTTTTTTTTTTATACCTAAATAACTACCAACTCTGAAAAGAAAATTATAAGAAATAACCTAACTTTGGCCCTAAAAGTTTAGCCAAAAACAATATTTATCTAACAAAAATGCCCCACTTGTTTGATATTATTCTTAAACAGGCTCAGAGAAGTTTTGGGCAATCACACAAAAATGCTCAAAACCAAAGATTTGTAACTTGATTTCATCAAATTTCAAGTTCTCTGAGACATCAGAGCTTTCTCAGATCAAAGCTTTGAATTGTAAACCAACTTTGCTCGACAATGATTTTCAGATGACCTGATACTTTGGCTAAAATTTTAAATACCATCAAAAATTGCTATTTTACTAATGTATATGTGTCCTAAATTGTTATTTTCTCAAATCATTCAAAGCTAAAGGCACCTTCATATATGCTTGAGAAAATAAGCTGAATCCAGGAGAGTGACACTTACCTCCAAATTCAGCTCTGCATGTAAGGACTATGCCATTATTACCTGCAACTTCTTGGCACACCCACCAACTTGCTTCTCAGTCTTCTTCAGCTCTGAGGGAACTTTCCGATATTCTGTCAAACTTATGACTAGAAAATTTTCAATAGTAAACGAGAATAGCAACAAATTGATGTATTGCTGACCAACCATGAGAAAATTCATATAAGAATCGGAGTGATAGAACCTAACAGCCTAAACATCAAGGGAACTTGCAGATCAAAAGACCACAGCTTCCGGTATCAACCATGAGTTATGACTAATACAGTCAGCAATAATTGAAACATATCTATCCAAGCAATATCTACAAACAAAATGAGATCCCTAAAATCAATAAGCAAAATTACATAACTTAAAAAACGAGCAGCAATCTAAGATGTATGGTGTGTGTGTGTACACAGCAGATAAACATCCTTTGCTTCATGAACATTGATGAAGTTTTTCGCCAATGAAATAGCTAACTGGTATAAATTAAAATATTGAAAACTAAATTAGAATAAATTTAACTTTGCAAGTCACCAAATTCAATACCCAACAACTGAAAGTCGTGAGAATTATCAAAAGTAGAAAGACCTACCTCATCCATTTCTAAATGGATATGTGTTCTATCAATGAATATTTTACATGTTACTTGGTTTTCTTCACCAAATAAAAGAACACAGTTCTCATAGATACCTTCCTTGGGAGGAAGATTTAATAAACAAGACTTTGGAACTGAGACCCGATGCTTACTGCTAGTACTAATTAACTCATCAAGGTCATTCACCATCAATAAGAGACGATGTTGACGACCTAGAAGCTCCGACACGTAGTTCATGTCACCTATGGCTAAAGCATGGCGAACACGGGTTGATGAAACCTGTCCTCTCTCTTTAAAATCATTAGAGTCTATATCTCTCGAATCTTGATTCTTGTCCATGACAGAATTTATAATGTAAGCATCCATGCCATATTCCTCACAAAGTCTCACCAACTCTGATGCATCACCAGCAGCTTTATATCCAAACCGGTAGTTTTCACCTGCCACAATCAGCCATTAAAGAATTTATTCAGCATTATTTAGTGTGTTCTCCCACATTACAAGATCCAAAAAAAAAGCTAAAAAGGAACATCAACCTTAAGATTACCTGCCACAACTCCACGTACTCCGAGCTCCTTTGACAACTTCTCAACAAACTGTTGAGGAGTGAGATGTCGAACACTTGAAAATTGTATCTGGAACTCAATTGGGGCCACATTACCACAGTATGGAGCCCAAGCTGAAAGAACCCGCTTACGGTCACATTTAGCCACTATGGGAGCCCTATTTAGACCAATTAATAAATGATAAATATGTAATACAAGGCAATTCACACAATTACAGTCTCTGCATTTAATTAATCGGATATACGGTAAATTCACTTACAATACATCAAATGACTATCATCAGGGGTAGAAACAGGGAATTTAATGCACAGTGTTAGAAAGCCAACAGAGGCTAAACCTATATATACCCATCCTACAATAAGTGAAACCAGAAACCAAGTACCAAGAAAGGAACCTAGAAGAAACTAAATTTGGTCAGTTCAAATCAGTTCTTCAGCCACTCAGATTGAACATGTGAAGATGTGTTTAAAAAAAAACCCGACAAAGACAGCGAAGCAACCTATCTGTAGTTATAAATCCTTCAAAAAAAAACTGTAGTTATAAAAGGAGCAGTAGTAAAGCTACTAGACCAATATTAAATATGTTTTCCTTACATCAAAGATACCACCAGAAGTTTGTAAGATGCATGATTGAGAGGGAAAAACAGCTGAAAATTTTAACACATCAAATGAAAAGAAACTTGAAAAAGACAAACATGAGAAAAATATTTGTACCTAGGCTCCCAACCAAATACTTCTGCCATTCCTATAAATGACAATAGATATGGAGCTCCAACCTTTGATGCTTGAATTGCAAGTTCTCGATGACCAACGTGAAGCGCATCAAACTTTCCCAATGCTACTATCCCTCCTGGCAACAGTGACAAAGAAATCGTAATTTGCATGTTTAAAGGTGGGAAAATAAATTTATCGGTAGGTTCCAAAAGAAAATGTAAGACTTGTTAAAACCATGCTGTAAAAGAATGTAAAAAAGGAATACTAAACTGAACATATCCTATAATAAACTTAATAATCACTAGAGGCAGCAAAATAGGTTCTACTATATAATCATGGGTAGGAAAAAGATAGAAAGAAAGAGAAATAAAAAGTCTTTGCAAGCATAATCACAAATGTAAAATGATATGACAAGTGCATGATAGTTCATATGAACAAACTACAAGAGACTGCCGGGGAACAGAGGAAGACAGAGAACATTTAAACACCAAACAAAATAAAAAATTAGAAATTTAAACACTAATTATTGATAAGGCTCAAAACACTGAAGAAAATTCAGATAAAAAGGTAACAGACAAGGGAAATTAAGAGATCAATGAAAGAAAACCTGCCACAGGGGACAATCCTTCAGCAGGAAGCTCTCGATCATCTTCTCGTTCACTTTGTACAAAAAAGTAATCAGATTAACAAATAATGCAGACAGACGTGATAAGTGATAACACCCCAATACATGTACCCCTATAAAAGTAGTAGAAGCACATTAAATCCACAACTTAGTAGTCACCTCACTATTTGTTAAATGTTAACAGCAAAAAGGTTTTCATGAATGCACTGTTTGGTAAAAAGAATGCAAGTACACCTCTTCCACACATGGATAATGTGATTTTCTTTCTAATTTCCACTTTCTACTCTTCCGTACTAGGAAATCAGAAATTTTTCTAAAAAGGTAAACAAAATATACGAAAAGCATGAAGATCATTTTATTCTAATTTTTATAAGGCAGCATAAAATTTTTGTATATTTTAAATTTTGTTTACAGCTACACGTACTTTAATTTACAAGTTATTAGTATAAATTTCAAGAAAATGCACCATTATTATTTACTAGGTATGAGGAAACTACTAAAATGATTTTCATAATAGAACTTCCCCGAATATAAAAATTCACATTCCCACATCGAGTTTCTCAATGGAACAACCCCACAAGCTTCAATGCCTTAAGCTGAATTTCTAACTTCTAAAACATAGCATTCAAAGAGCAATAAAAATTAATTTTTCAAAAAGCGATAAGCGATCAGTGCAGTAACCAACAAAAGGGAAAAAAATAGATACCTGAGAGTAGGCATTTCGCCGGGGGATTTGCTTCGAAGACTAGAAGAAGAAACCAATCTGTGATTATAATTCTCTCCAATTAAGGCCACCGAAAGAGGCTTCACCATGAACGATGAAAGCTGAAAAATTCTGGAGCTACAAAACCCTAACCCTAGTTTTTGATTTTGATTTTGGTGACGGTAATTGCATTCCCGTATTCTTATGTGATGTGAAATACGAGAGGTACCACTCAACATTATTATTTATTTTTTAATTATGGAAACAAAGAGTGAGAGTTTCAGTGAGCAGCAGTTTTTGAAGATCGTCTTTTTTAGTAGAGAGGTTGAAGAAACTACGAAGCAAGCAAGCAAGCAAAAGCTTATTCAGCTTCTCTGTGTGTTCAGTTTGTTAGCCACGTCCACACTCTTTTCACAACGAGTAATTTTTGGTAATAGTTATATTTAATATAAATTTTATTTATTTTATTATTTTAATATGTATGGTAAAATATTATTAATTTATTATGCGACATCATTATTATATAGTGAATAATTTTTTGATATAATTAATGTATGAATGATGTGATATCATTAACTAATAAAGACCGAATTATTTCTAAGTAGGCGACTACTAAAGGGAGTATTAAGGAGCATTGATCTTACCATTAGAAGGCACTCATTCCTTCCCTTTCAAAGAGCATTCATTCCTAACGGAACAAGTGTCGGATTCTCATTGGATCCCTAATTTATACTATAACTTGACTTGATGTGTGTAATTTTATTAATTATACCTATTATTTACCAGGTAATTCTTTGAAATTTTAATATTAAGATATTATTGGATTGTTGTATACTCAACCTGTTAATATGCATCATGAATTATTGATCCGATGATCATGATCCTATCCCACTTTCATCATACGGACTTTGCCTTTTTCTATAAATGATTTTATTTTTGCTGCAATAGCATAGTCAAAAGATTATATCGGTTTTTTTTTTTTTTTTTTTTATTTTGAAGGTAAAGATTGAATCAGCTCAAAATTGATGCAACCAATGATCTCAATTGACTGATTTTGTTTTTTTAGCATAAATTTTTTGAAAATGCAAAAGAGGAATTGCTATTTTATTTTATTTTATTAGCATAACTAGCTTGTATACATAACACAAAGATGTTTACTAAATATTCCACTCAATAACCATGCACATTGGCTGCCAAAGGATGAATTCACTGCCGACCTTTTATTGTCCAGAAGTTCAAGATCTAATAAATTAGATTTATATCATTGGCTGCCGATGGTACTCATCTCCTCAACAATTGTCCTCAATAATTATTGAGAATGTGAGTTCGTGTCTCTACAAACCCGATCACATTACCCATAAGAATATATGTAATGATAGATATTTCTCGAAAATTATAGAGTATAGATTTCAAATCTCATGAAAAGAAGTTTTTAACAGCACTACAAGTGTATTTATCTAATTTTCTATATAGATTTCATATTGTAAATATGCGTAAAATTATAACAATCATTTAAATAAATAAATAAATAAAGATTCAAGTCATTGAAATGCTATACTAAAAAAGTGGAAGTATTTGGTGTGTATGTCACCGCAAGCACAAATTTTACAAACTTACAAATTTTGACTCACCAGGCTCTGTTGTGCAAGAAATCACTGGCAACACTCTTGTCACAATATTTCTAAGCAGCAGCTAATAAGCATATGCAACTACAGAATAACTTAGTTTATATCCTTGTGCTGTTCCTCCTTCCCCACCACTTCTTTTTCACTCTATCAATGGCACCTTCCTCACTCCCAAGTTTATTCAAAATCACCTTTGTCTCCCGTAGTCGTGCTCCGTAATCCTTTTTCCAGGCTTCAAACATCTGCTTCAACCTTCTAAGCTCATTGTCGGGATTTAAACTTGCTTCGACCTGACCTGACTTCACTTCCACCAAGAACTTGGAATCGTCACCAAATACTTGACTCCTCTGCTCAAATTCTTCAGCCAACTGGCTAATGACACTCAAACCTGCACTCACTGGTCTCACCCCGTTGCTCTCTTGGCCCTTGTGATTACTTCCCATATCCCAGCTGTATTCTACTTCATCACTTGCATTGACTGATGCATCTGAGTTTCGCTCTGAATCGTCTATTGCTAGACTTTTCTTTGCAATGGAGAGACTGGATTGCAGGGATCTCATTTGTTTTTGCCACACTTCTTCCATAGACTTCATTTTCTGTTCATATTCAGACCAACGGCTCTCATATTGCTGGAGTCTTTGGTGGAGGATGTCATTTTCTTCCTCTTTCTCTCTGAGGGCAGCCTCAGCTTTAAGAACTCGGCGCTGTAATTCAGCAAGAAATGATGCCTTCACCAGAACCTCGCCTGACTCATTATCCCCCTGCATGAGTATTAGGAATTAATCAACACAATATGCAATTGCAAATGGAAACTTCAAAAATACCACATGCACACTATCTTCCATGACAAAAGCAACGAAAGTCCAGTTTAGCAAGTAATTTTTTTCCCCGAGCACAAAAAATGGTGAAATTTGTCGTCAAAGGACAGGGTAAAATTAATATGATAATATAAGATCAAATCAAATTTATTGTGGATTCTGAAGCTGAACTCCTTCAAATTTTCCACGGGAAAAGGACAAAATAGATCGATTAAATATAATTTAGAATACATGTAAACAAGAATTAATCAGTATTTCATACGCTAACCAATATGGTAACTCCAAAAATACAACATGGCATGACTAGCATATTATAAATTGGTTGCTGGGAAGCTGTACCAGACTCTCGTTTCTGGCGAAAGTAAATCCATCTTCCCATAATCTGTGATTGAAATCTTTGCCATTAAACTACGATAGCCTTGTCCAATGCCATTTCTATATAATTATATTTCAAATAAATCAAAAAGTAAATCCATCTTCCCATAATCTGTGATTGAAATCTTTGCCATTAAACTTTGCAAAACGTCGAAAAGTTTGTGGAAGTATGAAATGTAAAATTAGAGCTAGTGGAAAGGCATTATAATTTTCCCCAAAATTCATAGTAAGATACTGATTGCGATAGATGAAGCTGCCTTTTTCAAAAACGTGAAGTAGAAAAGAAATGCTATCAATCAGATATACGAAACACAGCAGGAGATTTGTATCCCTACCTAGTATCAGGTATGAGTGAATCAGCTTAGAAGAAATAAATCAAAAAATAAAGATTACTAAGATGGCAAAATCAAATATTACTTTGGCTCCAACAGACTTCAATAAGCATATGTCTCCTGAGCATCTTCTGACCAACCAACCACGAATAACTACAAAAAAAAAAAAAAAAAAAAAAAGATAGAGAGAGATCAAACAGGAGTTCTGAACAATCTAAAACAGGAGGTTTTGACTTTGCGACGCTGAAGTCACTTGTCTGAACCCATCCAACTCGCAGACTCATGCACTATGCATAGGGCCCAAACATGAATTTAACCAGAAAATAACCTACGATAGCCTTGTCCAATGCCATTTCTATATAATTTATATTTCAAATGATTGCAAAATGCAAAGTAATCTTTATTCAGGGGACTGAACCCACAAGGCAACAAGGAGAACTAAAATTTACCTGATTGTATCACAATTGATGAATAGTTTAAATTCTTGAACTTTTTCCTAGCAACCCTGCTTTTAATCTGCCTTTGTATAACAACAGAAGCTCTATGTCTCTGCAGCTTGGATGCATATTCTTTTCTGATTTTCTCTCCCCGGACAACTGCAAGATTAATAAAGAAATCACCGCCTCAGTTATTTTATGCTAATTTGTTTTTTTCACAATTTTAATAGTGGTTCACAAAAATGGAAGATAACAATGCAATACATGACTGAAGAGTAACAATTCCTCTTCTAAGCTCCTTGAGGTAAAGGCGAGCTTGGTGTCCTCTGAAGCAGCTTTGAACATGTAAAATCCCATGAAGGGTACGGCTTCTTGTATCCTCAAGCACCCCAATCTGCATAAATTTCTCTTGTTACATTTTATGTCAGGAATAAAACTATCATATCTCAAGGACACCAAAAACACGTGATAGAAAAAAAAGACAGACATTTTGGAACATTGCGTTGTTTATCAAATCCTTATATTCCTTGAAGGTAGGGAAACAGTATAGAAATGAAGGGATTGCATCAAATCCACATAAATTACCAAACCAAAAATAAAAAAATAAAAGATTCTTCATATCTAAGTTAACAACTGTAAACATGACATTACTTGATCATCTTATTTTTAGTCAGAGTCGAGATGACTGACAGCTCCACCAAATCTATACCTTTGAATAACAAAACTGCTAAAAAGAAAAACATGACCCTGACCAACTTTTCCCAATACGAAGGACAAAGCATGCTATCAATCCATATCATCCATTTACCTGTCCAGTACGAAAAAATAATTTTGTGTAGCCAACTTGATACATCTCTGGCAAAATATTGAACTGATGAAGAATTGCAACCGAAACACTAAGTGGTTCCTGGGATGCAACACTCTCCAGAAGAAGGAAACCATACCTGAAGTGAAACGGCCCACCAACAAAAAGAAGAAAAAAAGGATAAGAAAAGTTAACATAAGAAATAATATATACGCACACTATTCACTATCGGGAAAAGGAAAGGTTATCCCTATTTCTTTACCTTCTAGCAAACTTCTGGTGAGATATTCTGGTAGGAAAGCCAGACCGTGATATTCGAACTACCTCCAGGACTCCACAACATCTCAGCTGCTGCAAAACAAGCCCTTGCTCGTACAATCCGGGAGATTGCAAGTTGTTAGGCTTTATACAACGCACAAAATGTGGAGTGGTGTTCTCTAGGCGTTGCATCAATTGAAAAAGTTGACCCTAAATACAGAGAGTAACAAAAGCCAATATAAATTAACTATGATCCAGTAGAATTATTCATTTTGAAATTACTAGCTTCATTCATGCAATCAAGTGTAACATTTGAGTTACACAATTTTCATGAAATATTAGGCATGTAACCTGATTCAACACGATCTTATTAAGTCTCTCAAAGATAGATGAAAAATAATTGAAATCAAGCTAAATATATTTTCTAGAGAAAAAACTGACTTCAGAGATACAATACCTACATCCTAAGAATCAACATGTCCGTGCAATTGTTTCAACTATACATGATGATTACATTGTCATGATAGTGAACCATGCTTAACCTAAATAAAGTTTAGAATTCCAAACAACAAAAAAGCACTGTACCTTAAACTTTGTTGCAACACTTAGCTTTTGGGAATCTGCTCCACCTGTTTTATACAAAGGACCAACTAAAGGTTTATCAGATTGAGAAAGCATATTGGAAGCAAAAATTTGAGGAAGGTGGCATGAGCAAGAGGACAGAAGTTGAATGGAATCCAAGTGCAATAAGTCCCTGTTCTTCTCCAGAAATCCAGTTGTGTCATATGTAACCTGGGTGGAAAACCAAGTGGAACTATCAGACAGTCAGTAAGCAGAGAGAAAAAAGAACCAAAAGCAACAACTAGTTTAGCACATCAATACTTCACAAGTTCAAGTTACAACCATGTAACAAAACATTGGACACACAATTGGCATGGGTTATGTATTAAACCAAAGATCATCTAATTATTGATATCAGATTACTGGATCAGCTCTAGAACAGTTAAAGAAGCAGTAGTTAACTACCATCATTCCTTCCATATTTTTCTTTTTTCTTTTTTCTGAAACAACTGAAATATTAGAAGAAAAAATGATAGGTTATGTTCCCATTCAAAAATAAAATTACAAAACAAAAGAAAGGTACATATACCTCCCCTGCATAATGAGAGATTGAGAAGGCTTTGTCTCGTTCTCCTCTGAAGCAAGAATTAGAATTTAAATGCCGCTTTAGCTTGTTGGCGAATGTCAAATCTGTGCCATTTGGAAACGTCGACTCTTCATCTAACAGAGACAATAATCCCAATGGTTTCTGCATGGATTTAAAAGAATAAGATATGGAAGAATAATTTTATTAGCTCAATGTGAGTATAAGACATTAGCACTAGGGACACACACTAAAAGAGTTTTGTATCAGTACTAATGGCTTTTTTTCACATCTGACCTTCATTATTATACAATAATAGTGAGAGATGATAAATAAGAACTCGATGTGCACTTATTCCAAATTGGAAAAAGTTTACTTGCAGCGTTATGTGGCTACAACAAAATAAAATATACTACAGCACTTTTTTTATCTTATGAATGAACTCCGGAAACACGTCATAGGGGTCAAAATGGTCAGGAGCATAGGCACAAAAACTAAACAGCACTAGTATCATAATAACCTGGTTAAGACTCGCTCACAATTACAAAATGAGCGGATTCACTGCCTGGCACCATATACTAGTGATGAGTATTGTTACACCTGTAGTAGGTTCAGTCATCACATCATTGTACCCACCAAGAACTGCTTAGACTCTTGATACATTTGAGTTTTTTTGGTTATATTAATCTTATAGAGCTGATCAGGTGCAGACGTCTTGATGGTTATAACACCTGGATGGGCGAGATATTATATGTACTATCTCAAATAATATCTGAACAGACAAGATAGTATAGTGCAGGTACTATCTCGTATGTCCGGATGTTATTACATCAGGACGGTTTGTATGTGATCACCTCTAATAAATCTTATAAATGAAGCAGGAACATAAATACAAAATTATTAACCATCATAGCTGGTTACAATGTTGAAACCCAAGTCTAGAAGAATAGCCACTGATGGATTCAAACAGAGAGGATTTCCTTCTATCTGCCATACCAAAATATATTTGGATGACTAGAAGCCCATTTAAAGTATTCATCTAATTATCTATATATGTCATTGTTCATATTAAAAGAGTAATAAGAAAATGTTGAATAAGCACAAGTGCCTCATTTGAAAGAAAGTAAAACCATCTCAAACCTAAAAAACCAGTCTGTAACCATAGACCTAGCAGTCTTTGAGACAAAATTTCAATATATCACCCAAGAACATGAATAATGGATAGCATGAAATCTTCAAAATATAGGGAA